>JADBJO010009126.1:17670-20170 GCA_016801955.1 Conus betulinus
TGGCGTGCCAGAATCGTTTTTTTTTTCTGTGCTTCGCTAGCGAGTAGAAGGAAGGGGAAGAGAAAGAAAAGATGGCGGAAGGGGTGAAGAGGCCGGAGTGAAAGATGTGTTGATATAGTTTGTGCTTCCGTGGGGGTATGTACTGACTTTAGCGTGTGCCCGTGATACTACAAGAGTGGCGTTTGGTACCGAAGCCAGTGGCAGGTTCGCCGGTAATGTACTAAACTTCAGTACTTCGCCGCAAACGCAACCTGTGACTGTAAGGAGTAACGAAAGTGGGCCAGTGTTCATACCTCCGTGGTCAATAGAAACGTCCACATCAAGATGGACAGAGAAAAGGATGGGCACGACATACAGAGGACTCTGTTGGACAAACATGAAAGGTACGGTTATGCAACATTACAGGTACAGTTAGGGAATAGTCTGTTTCCATCAGTGGGTATACTTGTGTTCTCCACTTAGCCT
The DNA here is from genome assembly GCA_016801955.1 of Conus betulinus. Lineage (NCBI taxonomy): Eukaryota > Metazoa > Mollusca > Gastropoda > Neogastropoda > Conidae > Conus > Conus betulinus. The sequence goes on from JADBJO010009126.1 coordinate 18,136, forward strand.
ATGTGCGCAGACGACAATCTTTATCCAATGATGAGGAGACCAAACCCGGGCCCTGGATCAAATATGTACATTAACGAGAAAATAGAACGTGAAAACAAGAAGCTAGAAGACAAGATGAAGCGAAATTCAACAACTTAGACACAAATATAGACACCAAGATGACAGAACTCTTTACGGCAATATAACAACACCCACTGACTCCTTTAGGTCACAAACCACCACTATCAACAAGATGGAACAAAAACAATCAGATATGGCAGACACACTGAATAAATTATGTGAGGATGTTCAAGACACTAAGCAGGATTTACAAGAAAACAAAACAACAGTAAGGCATTTAGGGGCAACGCAAGACTATATGGCACGCAGATTAACTAAAATGGAGGAGGAAATGGACCGAATCGAAAGGTATTCCAGGCGGAATAATTTAAAGTTTTTCGGAATCAAAGAGAGTACGGGCGATAGCAAGAGAGAGAGAGAGAGAGATGTGATGAGTTGATCAGAGAGAGAGACACTAGTTAAATACATGGAAGAAGAGACATGGGCCGACGACGCAATAGAACGCGCACACAGGCTAGGCAGACCGAACCCTTCCGCAGAGAGACCCAGACCTGTGATCGTGCGTTTCCTCAGGTGGGGAGACACCATGGAGATTCTACAGAACCGAGAGGTGCACAAGAAGATGAAGAAGGAAGGCATACGAGTGTCACAAGATAGGACGAAACGCCAAGCTGACCAACTACGTGATCTGAGGGCATAAGGGAAGTCGGGGTACTATGTGTGTGTGTGTGTGTGTGTGTGTGTGTGTGTGTGTGTGTGTGTGTGTGTGGTGTGTGTTTGGGGGGGGGGGGGGGAGGGGGAACTGTATGTAAAGAGACGAATACAGACCACGAGTAGAACAGAATGACAACCAACATGAAGAGTATAGACAGCACCAGCAGCAAGAAGACTACGGATATGAAAATACTTCCAGGAAACAAATTGGCACAAATGGACAATGGGATACAGAGAAGAAGGAATGAAAGCGATTATCTAGAGCAGGTGGTGTTAGAAACTTTGATGACTAGAGGATGAGAGTGAGAGGGAATAGGGACGAGAGAAAAGGAGAAGATTGGAGAAAAGAAAGACAGAAAGATAGAAATAGAGTGAAAGAACAGGTGGAAGAGATGATGGGTAAGAAAAAAAATGCGAATGGGGTGAATGGGGGTGAAAATGGAGTTGAGAGAGATGGAAGTGTGGAAGGAAATGAATGGGCAGCGATCTTGAGATTTTGTCGTTCGGGGGGGGGGGGGGGGGGGGACGGGGGGGGAGGAGAGAGAGAGAGAGAGAGAGAGAGAGAGAGAGAGAGAGCGAGAGAGAGAGAGAGAGAGAGGAACAGAAAATGAAGAAAACAGGTCTGAGAAACAGAGAGTAAGTGAAGAGAAGAAGGAAGAGAGTGAAGGGAAAGAACGGTGAAGGGAATGGTGAAGGGGAAACAGGAAACAGGAGTAAGCGAAAGTGCGAAAAGGAGTGTGGCAGAAAAAAAGTGGGGCAGGGACAACATACATGGCAAACAACACTGATGCCAGTGTAGATCAAAATACAGGCACCCTCAGCCTAAGAATCAGGTCAAGGCAACCCTAATCAGATGCCTTCACAGCTCCTAGTACACGCACTGGCTCACGCACAGGGTTAAAAATAGCGATCAATTGGACAGTATCTGGAGTATTATTCAAACAGACAGCTTAGAGACAACACACGGCATGCATGACTGAGACAGAGATTGTGACACAATCTCCGACAGATGATAGCCTAACACATAAACACCACTAATAAAGGAGAAGAAGATATGACCTAAAGAAAGACGATAAGATAAGTGTACGACAAATCGAATACACGACAATCTACAATTGAAGAAACTATACTTACACAAGGCATGGTATATTCTGATAGTGAGAAGGAGATAACTCAAACAAAGGACAATTCTGATAGTGAAGGGGGGGGGGGGGGGGGGGGGGGGGGGGGGCAAACCCAAACAACACATCAGGAAAACAAG
>JADBJO010009126.1:27670-32670 GCA_016801955.1 Conus betulinus
ATCGAGCTGGATTGTTGGACATTGAGCTGGATTGTTGGACACTGAGCTGGATTGGAGGATATTGAGCTGGATTGGAGGATATTGAGCTGGATTGGAGGACATTGAGCTGGATTGGAGGACATTGATCTGGATTAGAGGACATTGAGCTGGACTGGAGGATATTGAGCTTGATTGGAAAACATTGAGCTGGATTGGAGGACATTGAGCTGGATTGGTGGACTTTGAGCTGGATTGGAGGACATTGAGCTGGACTGGAGGACATTGAGCTGATTGGAGGATATTGAGCTGATTGGAGGACATTGAGCTGGATTGTTGACATTGAGCTGGATTGGAGGACATTGAGCTGGAATGGAGGACATTGAGCTGGATTGTTGGACATTGAGCTGGAATGGAGGACATTGAGCTGGATTGTTGGACATTGAGCTGGATTGGAGGATATTGAGCTGGATTGGAGGAGAACTGGGAATGAGGTCACAGATGTCATTTAGCGGTACATCAGTCTCTGACTACAGCCCAGGAAATAATCACTAGGCTTGATGACTGCCCAGGTAATGATCGTAGTGTGTCTGATGACTGCCCAGTAATGATCACACAGTGTGCCTAATGACTGCCCAGGTAATGATTGCAGTGTGTCTGATGACTGCCCAGGTAATGATGACAGTGTGTGATGACTGCCCAGGTAATGTTCACAGTGTCTGATGCCTGCCCAGGTAATGTTCACAGTGTCTGATGACTATCCAGGTAATGATCACCGTGTCTGATGACTGCCTAGGTAATAATTACAGTGTCTGATGACTGCCCAGGTAATGATCACAGTTTTCGATGACTGCCCAAGTAAAAATCACAGAGTGTGTGATGACTGCCCAGGTGATAATCACAGTGTCTGATGACTGCTCAGGTAATAATCACAGTGTGTCTGATGACTGCCCAGGTAATGATCACAGTGTTTGATGACTGCCCAGGAAATGATCACAATGTGATGACTGCCCATGAAATGATCACAGTGTTTGATGACTGCCCAGGTAATGATCACAGTGTTTGATGACTGCCCAGGTAATGATCACAGTGTTTGATGACTGCCCAGGTAATGATCACAGTGTTTGATGACTGCCCAGGTAATGATCACAGTGTGTCTGATGCCTGCCGAGGTAATGATCACAGTGTGCCTGATGACGACTGCCCAGGTAATGATCAAGTGTGTCTGACGACTGCCCAGGTAATAGATAGATAGATAGATAGATAGATAGATAGATAGATAGATAGATAGATAGATGATAGAAAATTTAAGTTTTAGTTTCACCACAAGGGAGAGGTGTCACTGCGTGCGGGCTAGTCCATATACGCTACGCCACACCCGCTAAATTTTGAGGCCACATAGCGCATGTTTTAAGCTGATGGACAACAATTAATAACTAAGATGAGAGAATTTAAGAAGAGGGTGTCATGGCTACGTCTTTCCAGATATCTGTCCTACGCCCCTGACCCAAACGCCTGGTTAAACCTTGGGTACGTACGTGACATAAGCTGTACCATTGCTGTTATTGCATACTAGTGTTGCGAGTGTAAACGTGTGCGTGTATACGTGTGTGCATGGGTGCGTGAGCACGATGCACAACACAAACTTTCAACGTTCGTGCCACTGGGACACTTACGGTTTATCATTCAATGAAGATATGTTACTTCATAGCCTGTCATCTGTAATAGTAACTTCACAGTGTTCATATTCCGTGAAAAGCCGGTGATACTCTGATCATAAAAAAAGATGAGCAGATCTTGGATCCGCTGAATAGAGGTCATACAGAAGGACAGACTTATTTCCCATGCATTTTTTTTTTAATGTTGCTGAAGGATCCAGTACCCGCAGTTCGCCCGGGATCCGTCTTGAGGTTGAGCGGGTTTGTGTTTTGGACCATGTTCAAACTTCTGACGGAGTTGTAGTGGTTTCTGCTGTGTTCTGCGAACAATAAACAATGAGCTTTAGTTGGTTTTCGATAGATTTTTTGCGAACGAAAAAACAATAACTTCCATTAGTTTTTTTGCTGTATTCTGCGAAAAATAAACAATGATACAAACGGACAGACAGACGGAGTTCTAGTGGTTTTCGTTATATTCTGTGAACAACACAACAATGACACGAACAGACGAGACGGAGAGACGGAGTTTTTAGTGGTTTTCGTTATATTCTGCAAACAATCAACAATAACACAAACAGACACACACGGATTTAGACGAAGATGTAGTGGTGTTCGCGTTATGTTCTGCGAACAGTAAAAAACATGGCACAAACAGACAAACACACGGATTTTTTAGTGGTTTTCTTTATATTCTGCGAACAATAAACAATGAAACAGACAGACGCATCTGAAAAACAGAACATCCACGGCAGAGGAAGTATAACATAAACACAAGAGACAGGACTGCATGATTCTCCTTCTTTCTGTTCCGTTTACATTCCGCTGCATCTTTAACACAAACAAACAAGAGAGGGTGGTGTCAGTTAGAGCTCGATATCATAGAAGGAAACTGTTTCTTTTTGTTATTATTTTTTCATCATACGTAAATAGTAACCTGACCTGACAGAATAAAAAGGACAACTGAGCCATCACCACAAGCACTGTTGCTGCAAGTCCCTTTGCTATGGGAGCAAAAGTTATTAACATTTCCTTTCATTCACTGGTTTTATCTCCCCTATTCTACTTCATATTATCTTTACACACAAAAGATGATAATGGACGTATTAATATATACACAGGAATAAAACGTCCCTAGGAATGCCCTCAGAATGTCTGTATTAAAGGAGAGACGGAGAGAGAGAGAGAGATGCGAGAGAGAGAGAGAGAGAGAGAGAGAGAGGAGAGAGAGAAGAGAGAGAGAGAGGAAATAGGAGAAATATCAAAAGCATTATGTTCGAGACTTTTTGTGTCAGTGTTCGTAGTTACATCTTCTGCTGACATTTTTTATGAGTCAACAATAGTCTGGGAGAGAGAATGTTAGATTTGTAACCGGAAGCTCGAAGAACTAGAAAACTTAACTGACATAAAATGATGTCTCTATGTTTTTTGATTGGCAAAAGATAATATCTTATCGTTATTTTGTCGCCATTACGTTGTTGCGTCGCGTTTATTGCCAAATATGATCAAACCGTCTTAACGGAATTTGTTTACTAAAAACTTAATCGTAAATTTCTGCTATTGTTGTTGTTGTTTTTGTTTCTGGCGTTCGTCTTCTCTTCTTATTGCTCTCAGTGTCTTCTTGTTTCTTCTTCTTCTCTGAGCACCCCCCCCGCTTCTTCTTCTTTTCTTTTTCTGGCTTCGTCGTTCGTCTTTTTCAGTGTTTTCTCTTCTTCTTCTACCTTCTCTTCTTCTTCTTTCTTCTCTTCTTCTTTCTCTTCTCCTCCATCCTCCTCCTCCTCCTCCCTCCTCCTCTTCCGTCCTCCTCCTCCTCCTGCCCCTCCTCCTCTCCTTCTTCTGTTCTTGTGTTCTTGTTCTTGTTCTTCTTGTTGTTCTTGTTGTTCTTCTTGTTCTTCTTTCTTCTTTCTTCTCTTCTTCTGCGTGGGTGGGGACTCATCAGGGACCAAATAGAGGACTGCTCAACTGTTTTACAGTTCCAGTTATGTCCTTTGTGTTTGAAGGCTTGAGTCTGCCAATGTTTCCTTGTCCATGTTGCAGAGTTGTCAGACGTTGTACATTCTGTGTCTCTCTTCGCCTCTTTTCCTACATAGTACCCTAGAGGACTGTTTAGAAAAATCACAATAATGTTGTATGTCTTCATCAAACAGCCTTCTTTCAGTCACTGATTTCAGTATATTTTCACATGGTCCGATACGCTGCTTGATATGTCGACACACTGCGCATTGGTGATATGGTCTCTGATATTTCGTAACACCTCATGTTAATGGCTTGAATTATTCAGACCAGTTCTGGCTTGAGAATCCATGCCTCCCGTGTGCACAGGAAGATGGAATGTGGCAGTGCATGCAGGGCGCTGGTCTTGTATTTTCATAGAATTATTTTCTTTCCACCCATGTTTAGCCTAGGTAGCACTGATATGTCTTTCCAGCCACATTTTAGCGTAAGCAGTGCTGATATTGTCTTCCCAGCTATGTTCAGCCAAGGCAGTGCTGATATTGTCTTTCCATCCCATGTTTTAGCCTAGGCAGTGCTGATACTTGTCTTTCCATCTATGTTTAGGCCTAGGCAGAGCTGATATTTGTCTTTCCATCTATGTTTAGCCTAGGCAGTGCTGATATTGTCTTTCCATCTATGTTTAGCCTAGGCAGTGCTGATATTGTCTTTCCAGCCATGTTTTAGCTTAGGCAGTGCTGATGTCTTTCCAACCATGTTTTAGCCTAGGCAGTGCTGATATTGTCTTTCCAGCCATGTTTAGCCTAGGCAGTACTGATGTTATATTTACAGCCATGTTTTTAGCCTAGGCAGTGCTGATGTTGTCTTTCCAGTCATGTTTTAGCCTAGACAGTGCTGATGTTCGTCTTTCCAGCCATGTTTTAGCCTAGGCAGTGCTGATTTTGTCCTTCCAGCCATGTTTTCAGCCTAGGCAGTGCTGATGTTATTCCAGCCATGTTTTAGCCTAGGCAGTGCTGATGTTCTTTCCAGCCATGTTTTAGCCTAGGCAGTGCTGATGTTTGTCTTTCCAGCCATGTTTTCAGCCTAGGCAGTGCTGATATTGTCATTCCAGCCATGTTTAGCCTAGAAAGTGCTGATGTTTTGTCTTTTCAGTAATGTTTAGCCTAGGCAGTGCTGATTTTTTGTCTTTCCGTGCATATTTAGCTTAGGCAGTACTGATACTGTCTTTCCATCCATGTTTTAACGTAAGCAGTGCTGATATTGTCTTTCTTCATGTTTATCCCATGCAGAGCTGATATTGTCTTTCCAGCCATGTTTAGACTAGGCTGTGCTGATATTGTCTTTCCATCCATGTTTTAGCCTAGGCAGTGCTGATATTGTCTTTTCAGCCATGTTTACCCTAGGCAGTGCTGATGT
>JADBJO010009126.1:45197-47697 GCA_016801955.1 Conus betulinus
GGTCACTGTGTAAACATATAGTTGAAAGTCGGCATCGAAAATGGCCTGGACATTTCATTTCTTCACATCCCTCTTCATCGTGGTGATCAATACAGTCATATGGCCCATTACACCGTGTATGTACAGGCAGACAATCATTGAAGTTACCAGGACAACGATAGTGGCTGTCAGGACAAGATTCATTGGCCTTCATTGGGGTGGAGTGGAACTGTGCAATTCCATTAAACTCCACAAGAGCTGGAGATGGACACGTTTGTTTGTCAGAAGACCAACTGATCTCCCTCATGCGAGGGCAGTTTGCTTCGTCTGACTCATCATGGCAATGGAACATGGTATCACACAATTTTTCAAAAAGCAGGCACTCGCCATTGTTACATGTAAACGTCCTGGAGCAAGGTGGATGTTTACAAAAGGACTCATCACTCTCATCAGGGCAGTCAGTTAGGAAGTCGCATACAATGGTGTATGAAATCTGTGTGAAGTCATCACTACATATGAACGTGGCAAAAGAAGTGACACGGTAATCAGATGAATCAAATGCGTCTATATGTGACGATATGTTTGAACAGCACAAGCAGAGGTTGTCTTCTGACCACAAATTTGGTACTGGTCAGAAACACATGGAAGAAACGTGTGTGTCACGTGGCCATCAGGGCATTTTGTCATGTACTGATATCCTGATGATAGTGAGACTGAAATGTTGTTTAATAATTCGATCTTTAAAAATCAGGATATCTTGTTGCTGTTTTATTACGTGTGAGTTCACATACTGTCCCAAACTTAAAATGGGAAGCACGTTTGGTTACACAAAAGAGAGCCTCTAATTGTATTCTGTTGTTCTCAGAATCTACAAGAGTGTAGAAACACATCTTCGCTCTTGTCGCTCTACGAGCACTATGACTCCAGAAATGATGAATGACTGTCCTTTTATTGTTTACCACAGCATAATTGTACATCTCTGGCAAGGATTTATCTCTTGTTTGCAAACCAACCAAAAGTTGGTCAAACCAGCCACTGTGTAATTTTGTTTTTTTTAAACATTGCTAGCCATGTAGAAAGACACACTGGAGTACCTTGTTGTTTTTGCGTTAAAGCACAATACTCGCCAGCCCGTTTGTTCAGATCTGCGCTGTAACTGACAAATCCTGTCAGACTGTGGACAAGTTTGTAGCAGTTGTTGCAAAGTGCTAACAGTCCATCACACACTGAGGACTGCTGTAGGGACAGTCACCCGTTTCATCTCGTCCATCTTCACACTCCGTCTTTAGGTTGCAGGCCAGGTGGTGTTGGAAGCTGGTGTAATGCTTCACAGAACAGTTTCCAGCCTCTGGGGTATAAACACGCCAACTCCTGTCAGGGAAGAATGAAAAGAACAGTCTAAAGCAGGTTCCATTCGTGAAGTGCTTTAGTTCTGCCACAACAGTTAGTTGCAGGGTTTGAAACACATGGGCAACATCTGAATGCGATGATACCACCGCTGCCATATCAGATGTTTCTGTATTTCAAATTTTCCATGAAAACTGTGGATAGAATTTTTGGAGGAACGATACAGTGATACGTCTGCCATTCTTTGACAATATTCTTTGAAACTGACCACAACTTTGTGGTTGAAAGGCACAGGAACAGTCTTTTCCACTGCTTACCATTCAGAAAGATTTCCTTTAAAACTGACATACCCAGACGTTGGTGTCTCCATCACAATAACAAGAGAATCTGCGTTTTAGTATTGATTAACACTGATATCATTGAACCGTTTGTCGAATATTGATTTTGACTCAAACTTTCGATTTAGGTAGCAGACCAGAAAACGTATACAAAAAATATTTAATCATGGATACTTTCACAATCGCTTCAAATAAAACCAGGATGCCGACAGGGTGACCAACAATCAACTTAGTTATGTATAGCATGTGTTGAAATTTAGCATTAATATCATGTGAACATGTATACATACGTAAAAGAATGATGATTAATTATATGGAATTTAAACTTGTTTGATGTACAGATGATACTGACATTTTTAGAATGCGATATGCTCACTTGATCGATACATGAATGTTTTAGGAATGTTTAGTCATATGACAGATTTGGATAGACACCCCGGAAAAAAATAGTACAAATTGGCCAAGGTTTTTTTTTTTTGTGCCATGATTTGGGTCTGGAATTTCCAAAAGTTCAATATGCTCGGAATTTGATTATCAATAACTCACGCCTTCTCTGGGTATCAATTCATCAGACCAAATAGCAGAAGTGTAACATCTGTTCAACATTTGGATGAGAGAGCAGCTACACTGGCTAGGGTTGCAATTCTAAGATAACTTATTAATCAAAACTGCATCATTTGTGGCTCTCATTACCTTGACCACCTAACACCTTTGAGATTTCAAAGTTTGGGTTTGTGGAGAGTAAGAACTCCGACAAAATAAGCAGACAAACGGTATATAAAAGTATCAGGAACGGTGCTTTCGAACCACCAGAACCAAGAATCTGTGTGTCTTCA
>JADBJO010009126.1:52697-55197 GCA_016801955.1 Conus betulinus
TCATGGATAAGCTTGAGCACTGCCATAATGTTAAGATTGATAAGAACCTAGTATTGTTTGGAGTAACAGACGGTATGCAGACTGACTTGTGTGATGGACTTTTTAATACTGTATGCCAAATTCTTCATTTATAAATCCAAATTACAAAATGTTAATCCAGTTTTCTGTAACTTCAGAAGAAGTCTACTTAATCGATACTCTTTGGAGAATATTGCTAGTGTCAATTCAAACCTAAGTCTTTTCGACAAACACTGGCTTCCGTATAAAGCCATTTTTACTATAACTTCTTTCGTTAAATGGTGGGTACTCACACACTCTCTTTCTTCTCTTCTCTCTCTCTCCTCTCTCTCTCTCTCTCTCTCTCTCTCTCTCTCTCTCTCTCTCTCTCTCTCTCTCTCTCTCTCTCTCTCTCTCTCTCTCTCTCTCGTATCTGTGTTTCCGTTTTGTTTCTCAGTGTACGTACCTCATCTCCCTACTACGGGCAGCACTCACTGTTAATTTGTTTAAGCAATATTTAATGTTTATCGAGAAAATGAACATTGATGGCAAAAACTTTGCATGATTAACTAAATGTGTGTGTGTTTTCTGAAATGAGGCTTACATGTGCATTGGAAAATATTTTTGAGATGAAATGAGAGAGTAAATTCTCACAAAAAAAAAGAGTGAGAAAAAATGTTACGTTTAAGAATGTGATTATAACAAGATGAAACCGCCGATTTGACCCCTCATGTCAGCTAGGGCTACAAAGAAGAATTTAATAGATATTGGATTTGTATTACGATTTATTATCAATCATTATGAATGTGTGAACATCTCCGCGCACTGTCTTCTTTCTGCGCACATGTAAGCTCTCTTATTATTGAAAAAAAATGTGTGTGTGTGTGTGTGTGTGTGTGTGGGGGGGGGGGGGGGGGGGGGGGGGGGGGATAAAAATAAATAAATAGATAAATAAAGGCGATTTTTTTCTGCTTTTCATTATATCATCAACAATTTTCATCAAAACAGATAGATGACCTGATGTTCTGTGTTCTTTGCTTTGCTTGTTCTCCTGCTAGTAGATGATTTCTTCCAAAAAGTTCGTTATTCGGTGATTTCATATATGGCAAAACAAATTACTGACAGAATTATTAATTGTTATACCTCGATAATATGAAGGATTGAAGGGATCTCCTGATTTATGAATAGGGACATTTATTCCCCTCTTCCATGCTTCTGGATATGCTCCTGAGAGAAACATACTTTGAAATACATTTCTAATTATTTCACCTGTTTCGGGTAAACTGGTTTTGATTATTTCATTAATAATCCCATCTTCTCCAGCCGCTTTTTTGTTACGCATATATTTTTTTGAAGCATCTAAAATTTCTTTAGATGATACTGGAAAATCAAGATCAGAGTAACTTAATTCTGAAGAGAGTTTTTCCAATTTAGAATTTACTTTTAGTTTTGCATCTGTTTCAACATTTACCTCCGTACCAATAAGATTTTGTAAATGGTCAAGCCACTTTGTACTACTTATCGCTCCATAGTTATTTCCGTTTTGAGAATCTGCTTCATGTAATTGTTTTAATGTTTTCCACACATTGTTTGGATCTTGTAAATATGCTTCATTCAGATCTGAACTAAACTGTTCTTATAAATCTTTTTTCTTCCTTTCCAACAAAGTTTTGTATATTTTCATTTTGTGAAAGTACTTTTCATGTAATGTTTTCTTTTGTGGATTTCTGTTCAGTGCATTTCTTAAAGATTTCAGATCTCGTCTTTGAATATAGCAGTCTTGGTCAAACCATTTTTTTTTGGAGCGTTTTCTGGATTTTCTTTTAGTTGTAAGCTTATGTCGTAATGCCAATTTTGCAGCATGCTTTAATGTTTTGATAAGCTTTTCCAAAACAAGAGTGGCTAAATCAACTGTGATTGGTTCATCAATATGATTTTTAATTTCTTGTAGCGATTCACTAATTTGTTTGTTTTTAAAGCTGTCCAGAAAGCATCAGCGGAATTATCATCCAGTAAAATTTTATATATTCTTCCTTTTGACTATTTGGTTGGTTTGCTTATAAAATGTGCTCTTACTGAAATAACTCTTGTCTTTCGTTCCATTGTTCAATATAGATAAATATAGTTTCATACTGAGTGGACAATGATCTGAAAAATGGTTTAGTTCCATAACTTTCATTTCAACTATATTTTGTGTAAGTTCTTCTGAACATATAAAGTAATCTACCACACTACTGCCTTGGTGTATATGACAAGTGTATTTTCCTTCCAAATCACCCAGTGTCCTACCATTTCGAATAAGAAGGCTGTTGTCCGTACAAATGTTGATTAATCTCTTACCATTTTTGTGAACAACATGATCCATAGAACATCTATTATATGTTTTATTAATTCGATTGTAGTGACCTGGGATAAAACAATCATGAATTGAGTTTATTTCCGTATATAATATCAATGTTCCAGTCCTAGCATTAAAATCGCCACAAATAATAATGTCTTTCGG
>JADBJO010009126.1:60212-87270 GCA_016801955.1 Conus betulinus
GTCATCCCACTTTGAAAGCATACATCAGCCAGTCATTGTCTTACATTGTGGTGTTGTGATTGTTTACATATTAAAGTTTTGGGTGGCATATTTTTTAATCATTTTCTTTGTTTTAGGGTTTTGTGTTTGTCTGTATTGTGGTTATCTTTCACCTAGAGTCAGGTGAAAACTAAATAGTTTATTTCATTGATTTGGAGTTTTTTTGTCATTTATTTTTGGTTATAGTGCCCATTGATTTGTTTAGGGTTTGTCAGATGTCACTCCAGAAACACTTAGAAACAATTACCAAAATAGACTAAAAAAAAAACATCTACGATGGTCTACAAATTTATCAGCAACACACGGCTTGGAGGACTCTTGTAATGAAAGGCTCCTGCACTACATCTGACCAAAGCATCAGTGTCGCCTGACTGTCTCCTTGTATCACAATGCTTTGGCAATTAAGGTGGTTTATCCTCTTGTCTTGTGGTCGCATATCCTCAAATCAAGGAAGCTGTAACGCTGAAGACTCTCCAGGTGTTATATACGGTCTGTGCGGCCATGTCACTCCCTTCTGTATACTTCATGTGCAAGTACCCCAGGGTAGATATGTCCGTGCTCGTATACAACGCCAATCACATGACTGTGATTCCAGGCACTGGAAAACTGAAGTATATCTAAGAAGCGAGAGTAAAAAGTTTCTTTTTAGAATGCTATTTTCACGACATGGAAGACAGTTTTATCGTCTCACCTTCAAACAAAACGTGGATAGTACACATTTGGGAAACCTCTAATTGCAGTTACTATTGAGTCAATAAAACGCCCTGATTTTATCGTGAAAAAAATAACAGATGATTTCACATGCTTGATCATTCCATATGTGATAGGGTATGGTAGAATACAACTGCCTTATACTGAAGATTTGAAAATAGATATGACGTGTATCTTAAGCTTTCAACAGACATCTTTACAATGTTTATGTGTCCTTGCATAGAACTGAACTACTTAGACCCAAACACAGCTCTCCTAAAGACTGAAAAGTATGCCGTCTATATCGTCTATCACCTACCATTATCAACACTTCAAAGCTTCAAATTGAGTTTTCCCTGTAACATGAATGATAATGCTGGTATGATACTGTTTCTGTGTCTGTACTTCCTATGCATAAAGGGCCTGTGAAGCTGCCCAATGGTCTACTCAACTGTTCTGTACCATGGTATTCTGATTTCCAACTTCACCTGCACTGTAACCAGCGCCCAGAATGTCATGACGGACGGGATGAAACAGGGGACTGTCCCTTTAGTAGTGCAGATTGCAAGGGGCTGGTGGCATCACGAAACAAGTGTTTCAATTTGATCTTTGTTGATCGATCCATTCCCATTCTATTTTCTTACATTGAGTGCCATAAAGTGGGTGAAAAACTAGCAGATGTGAAAACCAAGAAGGAAAAGTTAGATTTTCCGACGCGTACTGTCAAAGTATATTAAATTTGATGCAGCCATTGGTCTAAGGACGGGATGGCATTCTGTGCCGTTTTCGTATAGCAAATTCCGTACATGGTTTTGACGCCACCTTGATCTATAACATGAATCACTTCTATTTCCATGGTTTTGTTTTTTGTGTCAAAGGATTTTCATCCATATGTTCCTTCAAGGAGTTTCCATACTGCCTATGCCACAGAATATGGGGGTTAATTTGCAGACTGGTTATCCCTAGGAATATTATGTTGATAATGTGCGAACTAGAATTAAAGTCAAATGATGTCTTTCATTCACCCATAGTATTGGCTCATGCATGCTCCTCTGAATGTATCTGTATGCACACACGACAGCATTTGTCTATTACCCCTGCATATTTTGCTACACACCGATTTCTGTTGTGCGACGCCAAGAGCGACTGTATGAAAGAGATGGAGTTAAAAACCTATATATCGTTCAACGTAAGCTGTGTGCAGCCTGACGACATGTCGTTTGATGGAGGACCATTCACCTACACTCCATTTAGATGTGATGACGACATGACAACAGTACATCACACTTTACTGTGTGACTTCAGACAGGATTGTCCAGATGGAAGCGATGAGTCATTCTGTGAAGTTTCATGTGCTGGTTTTCTGTGCTTGAACGGTCAGTGTGTGTTACTCAGTCAATACTGCAATCAATACACAGATTGTGTGGACGATTCTGATGAAGATGATGTTCTGATGATGCCAGCTACCATGTTCCGGTCAAAGATGAAGACATTACACAACAGTTTTACGTAGATCTAGATGGAACAGGTTACTTCACTCAACAGCTGATGAACACTGAGGAGTTGTGTCCTCATGCTCATTACCAATGTTCCTCTGAGTGGCTGTACTGTCTGCCTATCTACACTAGATGTAATAGTTTCCTTGATTGTGTTTATGGAGAGGATGAGTATGGGTGTGAGACATACAGGTGCCCTGGTTTCTACCAATGTCGGGCTTCCAGCATCTGTGTCCATGGAAATCATCTGTGTGATGGATGGGGTCAGTGCCCACAGCGTGATGATGAACTGATGTGTGACACGAGCTGCCCAGGAGGATGTCAGTGTCAAGGTCATGTTTTCCTATGTTCACAGCCGTTCCTTTCTGGCCACTTTCCTCTGTTGAGATACGTTAATGCCACAGGCTCAATTATGTCTCTAACTGATTTAAGACAAATATTAATCTTATTGCTTTGATTTTATCTCAATGTTTGATTAACAATATTTCACACGTTACACTTTTTAATCTGAAGTATCTCGATCTTGCTCAGAACAATGTTAAAATCCTCGACATGGCTGTTTTCCTTCAGCTACCTAAATTAAGATTTCTTGCCATAGAAAACAATCCTCTCAGCAACATAACAGGCAAAACCACAAAGCTAATTGTTTTATTCACTGAACTGGATGGACGTGTCAAAAACTCACGTCAATATTCTTGACAATGATATATCCATCTACTTTCCTCGGATGGAAGGGCTCAATACCTCATATTGTGGTGTTGAAGCAGTTAATCAGACACGCTTGACAAATATGCCAGAAATCCGAGAACTGGATTTAAGGGGGAACATCCTTGGCAATTTTCCACTGGATCTGTTCTTAAGATCAGATAAATTACAACGTATGTATTCATCGAACTACAGAATTTGCTGCAAGAATGTACTTCCTAAACACTTGGATGAAGGTAACTGCTTTGCCCCTATCATTGCTCTTCCATCGTGCACATCACTTCTGCCAAATGAACTGTACAGAGTCTTCTTTCAGCTGATTGCTGTGTCCGCTGTGGCAGGATGTGTGGCCTGCTTTCTAGTAGTTATTCCACAGTGAAGAACATGACTGGAGGCAGTTTTATGATGGCTATTACCCATTTGCAGTTTGCTGATATCTGTATGGGATGCCAGGTCATCGTTATTGTGCTAGCAGACCTCATATTTCGTAGGAAATACATGCAGATGGAAAAGCATGGACTGACAGCGTAATGTGCAGACTGGCTGGCTTTCTTTTTCCTTTTGTCTAGCTCAGTGTCACCAATGATTATCTGGCTCACTACTTTGTATCACGTTATTGTCTATTGCTTCTTTAATGATCTGCGCAGGTTCAACCAATGTTTAACTGCCGTAGTTTGTACAGTAGTGTGGATCATTGGCGTGCTTTTGGCATCAGTTCCATTTCTCCTGGACTGGACTGTCACACTGGGGCCTTCAGGGCCAGTCAGGTCTGTGTCGTCTGGCTTCAGTTGATCACTATCATTCACAGCAAAGATTCACATGGTTTACAGTCATTGTGGCAATCAATTTTGTTATGTCTTTGATGATAGGAACTGGTCAATGTATCATCTTCCAGCGAAACACCAAAATACAGGGGTAACACTCAACCCCACACACCAATTAGTGTACTCCTCTGTCCATGTTACAAGAAAGGTGGCTGCCATAGATACTTTTTGTTGGTTCGTATTCGGAGTGACGATAATGATAAGTTCTTGTGGTGTTGCTGATTTGTTAAGATTCGTGATGCCATGGTTATATTCATGTTACCCTTAAACTCTGCTCTCAACCCATTACTGTACATGTGGACCGTGTACATACAAAGGCAACGTCAGAAGCAAGAAAAGAAATTGCTACAAGTGCTAAAATCACGTGCTAGAGTAGAAAAACACTCAGCTGTTAAGTCAATGAACGCAAAGATACATGAGTAACACTTAGAGAGACGTGTAAAAATGTGTATCCTTGTATAGCTGAATCTATTTTATTTGTGTGCGTGTGTGTGTGTGTGTGTGTGTGTGTGTGTGTGTGTGTGTGTGTGTGTGTGTGTGTGTGTGTTTTTCACACATGTATAGGTATTTACGTTTTCGGTAAGCTAGTTGAAATGTATGACAACACTGCTAAATTCAGTTGATGAATTACACCCAGAACGGTAAACTGTTCTGTTTCTCAGTTGATGTCTTCTCTTATCTGTCGACATAAATCAGAATGAAGAATCTTTAGCTAGAATACTTTGTTTACACATCTTTCTTTGTCAGGGAGTGTTGGGGGGACAACGTCCACGACTTTGATCCAAGTGACTGCGGTCTTTGTGTTGTTTGCAATCGTTTTAAGATTGAGTTTGAAATAAGGTGTGTCTGTTCTTCACCCTGTCTGTCAGAGACCCAAAGTAAACAAGTTGATGGCTTTTTCTTCCAGCCGAAAAATACTTGCTTTCTTTGGTTGGAAGTTTCGTTCTAAACGATTTTTTTTTTACTTCTTGTCATTTTATGCAACATTCATCTTGGCCATGTCTAAGATGAACCAGATTGCAAATTGAAAGAAGCTGAATTAGAAATAAAATGGTTTAAACTATCTCATTATGTTTCATCTCTGTGTGTCTTTATCCATAAGAAATATAAAAGTATCACACACACACACACACACACACACACACACACACGCACACACACACACACACACACACACACACACACACACATGCACCACCAGCAGCAACAGTACCAGCAGAAGCTGAAATGTCGTAAGTCTGGAGGCGTTGACATCATCCCTGTAGAACGCTTTTAAACAGGATGGAGAGGCACTGTTTGATTCACTACCCACAAGTAGCAACAATATGTGGACACTAATTCAAAGCACACGCCATGGACGCAGGTATTTATGGTCACCTTTCCCATGAAAGGAAACCCCCAACACCAAAACAGTCACGATTCATCAACCGTGCCGGCAAATTGATTCTCAGACTGCATTCTAAAGTATAAATTGTTATCACTGAAGAACAAGCTGGAATGTGCAAAGGCAAAAACAAACAAACAAACAAACAATCCAACAGATCTTGCACCTGCGTAATGATACTGCAAAGGCCAAAATACAATTTAACAGATTTTACCCCTGCGCAATGTTTTGAAAGATAAAAGGCGCCTCTAGCATTACAAGGATTCTTCCAAGTCTTCGTAACTTCAGAGATGGTTTTTTTTTTTTAATTGTCAGACAGGCAGCGTTATGGGCCATAGTGAAGAAATTAAACTCCAGACAAAAGTTAATGAACACTACCCAGCAACTATCCTTCAAATCACCAATGTGGTGTTCACACAGGATGGTATTGGAATGCGGTTCTACACATCAGTTATAGTATGTCAAGGCTGCCTTCTGTCTCCCACACTTTTCCAAACATTTCGTGGTACACATCAAAAGACTGTGGTGCATGTTGGCACAGTCGGCATTCAAGAAACTTCACTTTGTCAATGACATCTGCTGCCTGGCATGGCATGTTGTGAGCAAGATTTGCAGAGCATGTTAAAAGACTGGATGATGCGTTAAAAAGATTAAGAATTGAAATCAGCGCTGAGAAACCGAATTGATGGCCAACCACAACACAACTATGATAACTGGTGTTACTGATGATGGACAAAAGTTATGAATTGTTCAACAGTTTGCTTACCATCGGCTGACTGATGACATGCACGATGACTTTGATTAAAGTAAGGAAGAGTTGCGCGTCGTCGACCTCACTCTCTCGACCAAGACCACCTGTATCCAATGGTAAGCAAGGTCGAGATGGCTGGAGATGGAGACGTGATGCAGTGAATGACCTAGATGCTCTACGTGCCTCATCTAGCTCTGTGCACTCCACAGTGCATTGATGTAACCGCTTTTCTCTCAGTTGAACCATAAATGTTTATTCCGCAGTGTCCGCCATGCATGCATAGGTAGGCAATCCCTATCTCATACCTATACTCATATCCCTCACTACTGTGAACTGGAGTAGTGTGTGATCTCTTCCGCCTTCACAGCCATTGGGAAATTGCATTCTCATGCACCTGTTCTGGAGCTTGGTTTGCCACATTTTTTGTCGAGGTTGACTCCTCTAGATCCGTCGTGTTTAGCCTGGGTCTCGCGCTGCCCAGTTACCATGGGTCACCTCTGGAAGGATGTGGGTTGGAAACCGCGCACGATCGGTCTTGAAGTAAACGAGGCAATGCCGAGCCAGGGGACTAACACCGCAAGGATGCCCCACTCATGTCAGTACCTGTGCCAGGCAACAACTACATACAGCACCACAAGCAAGCAGAGCAAAGCAAAAGAGAGCAAGTAAGCGTGGACAACACGCAGCCATCACCACAACACAAAGCAAAGAGACAAGGTCCCGTGTGGCACAAGTGGTTGAATCCTATAGATATCTCCACTGGCCGTACCACCATCGCTTTTCACTTCCTGGGATTTTTCATCCCTGCGACATCCACGACTTACCATCACTAGCGATGGGGAATTCAAACCAGAAATCCTCTCAGGGGCAGCAAAGACAGCATCAGCACAGTCAAGACTGAAGTCTCTACAGAAGGACGAAAAACATGTCAGTGAAATACAAGAGTATTGCATTGAGAGAGAGAGAGAGAGAGAGAGAGAGAGAGAGAGAGAGAGAGAGAGAGAGAGATCTGGTTTGCTGAATAGACCAACTGATGGATAGATAGATAGATAGATAGATAGATAGATAGATATATAGATAGATAGATAGATAGATAATTCAATAGACAGATAGATAATAGACAGACAGACGGATAGACAGATCAGCATGTGTGCGTGTGAGACGTGGACCATGGTGGCAGATCTGTAAAAAAAGAAACCAAGCCATGGAAATGAGCTGTTAGTGCACTCATCAAATATCATATTACCAATGAACAAGTACACCCAATTATCAGGAAGTGCACTCGGGTATATGAAGATCAGCTGTTATAATATGAGAAAAAACAACATTGGTACGGCCATCATCAGTGGTTATTGTACGGTTAGGACAGAAATCAGATCATGGATTCACAGAGGTTTGTTTCAATGCACACACAATCACTTGTAAGTTCTAAAAATATTGTTTCAACAATTACTCACACATTTACATCCAATTGCAATGTTAAATTAAGAGAACAATTACGAGTATATACACATATATACAAGTCATCCACAATCAATGTTGACAATAAGAAATGTGTTAATGATGTCCATTGTTATCATAAAGTATTAATCAATCTGAATGATCAATGGTGAATAAATGGTAATCATCATGTAATACACTTCAGGATGTTGAAGTGTCGTATCCATCCACATGATACGCATAGATATTTCCGTAAATCAGATGCTGACGTAAATGATAAAATTGTTCTAATGAAACCAGGGTATTGAAAAATAGCAACAGTTCTACAACATGTCCTGAAGGATGCACAGCGAACAATGATTAAACCCAACATCCAGATATCAACAAGGATAATAAGAGTGTTATAATCAGTCAGGTGACCAACGATAGAGGAGCTTGTGGTGGTCAAATGGCTACAGCATTTGCCTGCAGAGTTGATGGTCTTGAGTTCGAACCATTCAAAGTGTCGGATTTGTTTTTTGCTTCAAAACCCCCTCTTTGTCTATCCAGCAGTACACCGGTACCTGACTCAGTTCAGGGAAAGTTTAGAGGCAGTGAAAGGAGATGGATAGGCACACCTTTCATCATTCCATGCCCTGCATATGATGAACACTGACACTTCAAGGCCCATATGGCCAATAGAACTTTTACCCACAACAATGCGTAGTACAGTCCACAAATATGTTCCAGTGTTACGTGAGCAATATAATCAAATCAAATGACCATTAGTTTGCAGCACAGTTGCAATGCAGGTCCAGAATGTGGACGTGGACAATTTAACAAAATCAGGTGACCAACATTCCACAGCATGGTTCCAAACATGTCCCCTATGTTACACAGACAATTGCTCGCAAAAAAAAAAACACCCAGAGAGAGATTTAAACTGTCCAGCCCATCAATCAGCTCTGTGACAACATGATGCAAACAAGTCAAAATGCGTCAAATGTGATATTTACAAATATCCACGAATACGGACGATATCTGGCATATTCAAAAGAGTTAAAGACTCACAAATTTCTGGAGTAAATAATTGAATAATTAACAACAGTATTTTCAAGCCGATTTGTGACAATGCCAACCTTAGAGAATGTTGCTAAAACAATCTTCAGAGAATTGTTGAGGGAGGAAGACAAAAGGAAAAAAAAAAACAAAGACAAGAAAAAAGACAAACACGATGGACTAACAACATTGCAGATTGTAAAGAGACTACAAACAGAGATCTGGATCTTCGCACACATCAGATAATGCTGGAGGGATCTGATACCATGTTCTTCAGTGTGACGCACCATGGATTCCACAGAATTAAGGGAAAAGATGTATGATTGCAAACAACAGATGCAGATAATCATAATCCTCATTCACAAGACAAATGACTGTATTAAAGTGCACATGCATTACTGTACAACAGCAACAATCATACACAAACAATTCTCTCTTGCAATGATTTCACTGCAGCAGAAAACACACACACACACACACACACACACACACACACACACACACACACACACACACACACACACACACACACACACACACACACACACACACACACACACACACACACACACACACACAGAGAGAGAGAGAGAGAGAGAGAGAGAGAGAACAAACTATATATTTTTTTTCAAATTTCGTATAGGCAGTTAAAAGTCTGTTTCTATAGTAATTGTCCATAGATATAAACATGTTCAGACAAACCAGTCAGTTTGGTCTGATGGTTAGTGTAAGAGACGTGCTGTGTTGGTGATCGTACTTTCGATACCCCTCAGTAGCAAGACATGGAGATTAAAGATTGCCACTAGTTTTTTACACAAAGCTTCACGTGCCGTAGACTCAAAAGGGAAGACTGAAAACACACGGTCCAGCGTTACCCATTCAGCTGATGCGTTTCAGGGAGTGTTGCTCAAATTTCCTGACCTACACTGCAGGTGTTTGTATTTCTAAGGCCTGGTGACAAAGGGAAACTTAGATTACCACCCTGCCCTGTAGTCTCTGACCACGTTGGAACTCTGTATGATCATCTCCATTATCCTCATTATCATTGATCTCATCAAAAAGTATCATTTGTGATTCTTTCTTTGTCGCATGGTGACCTCGGTTTTGATTACCACTCCTCCATTGGTGTATTGCATTATGAGAACCTGCTACTAACTGCTCCCTGTTTCTATTACCTGTGCTGGGACCATGACAACACAAACCTAATTGTGATTGTGTTTGAAGGAGCTACAGTACTTCTAGAAGGCGGATCGAGGACATAAGTCCAGCATGGTTCATCAAGATCAAGTTAAAATGTAACGTTTTCATCAGTTGAGATTCTGTCCAACATCATTCATTCAGCAATTTGAGCCCAAGCATCTTTTTCAAGTTATAATTCTGGCCTGTTATTGATCCTAGAGACATTCAGATTTGACTTTGGTATTTTAGCAGTGTTGCCGAGTCATTGTCTTTCGTCCGCAGATCATCTGTAGCATCCGTAACGAGCATAACCTGACAAACCCGATCCAGTTTAGGGAGGATTCCCAGTATTCTGCAGTCTCTGTACACTGGGGAAGCAAAGAAAACCTCCCTCTCCCTCCCCAACGTACGACTGGTTTCCAAATTCTGCAAAACAGAAATAGGGTCTGAAAGGTATGCATATGTATGGAAAGAGAAGTATCAGTGAAGGAGAGTCTGAGGTGTCACATAAAAGGCAGTTTGCGTGTGTGTGTGTGTGTGTGTGTGTGTGTGTGTGTGTGTGTGTGTGTGTGCGTGCTTGCGTGCGAGAGTGAGTGAATGCGTGCGCGCGCGCGCGCGCGTGTGTGTGTGTGTGTGCGATCAGACCATTTCATGACGTTCCTTGGAAGTGAAGATATTGCACTGCTATATTGCTGAATACACAACTAGCCTAGAGCACATAGCCAGAGTAAAGCACCCTGCCTGCTACATCAGTAAATTGTGTTACATTGATGATGAGCGTGCTCAACATGTAAAGGACCTGTTGATTTGAGAGAGAAAAGAAATAAGGAACTGTGACAGAATGTTTGACAGAAAGAGATGTTGGGATGAACTTTTCACAATCCCATTTCTGTTTCTTTCTTTCTCCCCCCTCCATCCCCTTCCCTGCCCTACGCCGCACCCTCGTAAAGAAAGTTTGGCATGGTGGTCTCACTTTCTGCAAAGCAGGTCGTGTAAGCACTTGCCAGAAGTGAGCTCGTAACGCGGCAGTGCTTCTACGAGAAGGACGTTAACCCAGCTGTGTCAGTTCCTTTATTTATCTGTTAAGTCCCTCTTGACCTCCCTCCTCCCCTGCATTCCCTCCTCCCCTTTGCGAAATGAACATGTCCCTCAGTATGGGACACCTCCAATCATGTTGGTAGTAGGACAGGGGTTTAAAAGGAACCAAACTTCTGAACGCACGAGCCAGAGAGAGAGAGAGAGAGAGAGAGAGAGAGAGAGAGAGAGAGAGAGAGAGAGAGAGAGAGAGAGAGAGAGAGAGAGAGAGAGAGAGAGAGAGAGACAGAGAGAGAGAGAGAGAGAGAGAGAGAGAGAGAGAGAGAGAGAGAGAGTCTCATCAAAGGAGTTCACCACATCACCTGCTTCTGGGCGTCTTCCTCTCCGTTGAGGGAAGGGCACTGCTTCACCATCCTCAGGACCCGGTACTGAAGGACGACACGTGAGTCCTGAAGGGCGATGAAGTGCTCATGGACCTTCCCTGGAACCCCCTGTCTGGAGATCCCAGAGTCTGAGGGCCAGTCTGTCACAATACCGATACACTGCTGTTGAGATAAGTGTGAGGCTTGTAGTCTGGTTAGGGAATTTTGATTATTTGGGATTTGTAAGCTACAGCTTATAAGCTTCATTTATTTGAGCATTTCTAAGAAATCCCAGCTTTATGAGGCCTGTTGTATTGTGCAGACAGCTGGTCTTAGCTGGAAAAATACGTTTGTCTATAATCCGAAGTATGACTTCCATGATGAATATAAATACAACATTTACATTGAAAATGTTGCATAGTGAACAATTTTTTAAGAATAACGGGATGGGGACAGGGGGATGGGGGAGATATCTTGTGCCATTCTTTCATCAGATATTTTTCTCTCGTCCTCCACTTCACCCCCTTACATCTGTTCTGTGGACTGGTGGAGGAATGCACATGAAAGGTTTAGTTTGCCACCATACTGTCACTGGTCTCACTGACCTGTCCCTTCATTCTTCTGTCCATCCGTCGAACACTGACTGTAAAAATTCGTAACTCACTGATGTTGTCATCACCAGTGGAGGTTTGAAGTTCGCCAAAGGGAAGGGCATTCTGTCACATTTGTTCTCGTATGATTCTGCGAAATATTGAAATATAAACATATAATGAAAGGAAATTGGGAGATACTTGAATAATCTTACGGTCACACATATGTATATTTCTGCAAACGATTAAATGCTTAGCATTCAAAGTATTGAAAACGAGTGCGCACACCACGGTGAATACCGTGAACGGCATTGCTTTAATTTTTAAACATGTAAAACGTCCTTGCTGTGAAAACATTTCTTTATATTCAAGCCCCAAACACCACAGTGAGGCACAGTTCACCAAAAGGGATGATATATTTGTCATATCTAAAACCCTGCATGTTCATAAAGAGTGTGTCCACTGTTTGTGGTGTGACAGATTCTTAGTGGCCATACACGTGACGGAATGGGGCACACCTGCACAAGGATTCCAGCAAAACATTTGTCATCTGAGTCAACCATCTGCTTAGTCAGCATGAATCTAATGTTCATGATTAAAGCAGACGCTCGTTTCTCAAAACGGACTCTAACACAATTCACACACACACACACACACACACACACACACACACACACACACACACACACACACACACACACACACACACATATACACACACACACGCGCGCGCGCGCGCACACACACACACACACACACACACACACACACACACACACACACACACACACACACACACACACACACACACACACACACACACACACACACACACACACACAAACACACAGGTGCGCATGCTCATGCATGCATTCTGAAACACACTCACATTCCTGTATACCTTCGTTGTCTAAATTAAAGTTCGTTTTATTCTTTTTTTGGCGTGTTCCTTTTTTTCTTTCTTTTTTTCTTTCTTCAAAGGGACACTGTCAGTAGCAATGCTTTGGGGAGATACAAACCAAATGATGAAAGTACTTTTTACCAGTATAACATTCTTACTTCGAGCCACTAAGTTTCCACACCATTCTAAACGCTCGAAAAGAATTCAACAGGCAAGAGGACTATGAAAAGAGCAGACATAAGTAAACAAACGCATCAGACGGAACAACTAAAACAGCTCACTCGCAGCCCCCCCCCCCCCTCCCCTCCCCTTTAAAAATGTGACATTTGTAAGCATTCAGAATTCACACACACACACACACACACACACACATTCGCACACACACACACACACACACACACACACACACACACACACACGCACGCACGCACGCTTGGACGCACGCACGCACGCACTGATACACACACACACACACACACACACACACACACACACACACACGCACGCACGCACGCACGCACGCACGCATGCTTGCATGCACGCATGCACACACACACACACACACACACACACACACACACACACACACCACACACACACACAAGAAGTCATCTGCTGGTAATCAAGGTGACGAGCAGTCATCTCCCCCAAAGAAGTCATCTGCTCGTCAACATGGCGACCAGCAGTCATCTCCCTCCAGGAAGTCATCTGCTGGTCAACATGGCTACCTGCAGTCATCTTCCTTCAAGAAGTCGTCTGCTGTTCAACATGGTGACCTGTAGTCATCTTCCTTCAAGAAGTCATCTGCTGTTCAACATGGTGACTTGCAGTCATCTCCCTCCAAGAAATCATCCGCTGATCAACATGACGACCAACAGTCATCTTCCCTGAAGTTATCAGTCGGTCAACATGGCGACCAGCAGTCATCTTCCCTGAAGTCATCAGTTGGTCAACATGGCGACCAGCAGTCTTCCTGGCAGAGGGGTAGTCAACAATCAACTTCTCTGCTGACGCCTATGGATGTTAAACAGCACAACTATCTGCCATTTTCCGCTCGGGCATCTTTTTTTTTGTTCAGCATCGGGCCCAATCATCATATTGTTTGAAGTAGTTTTCAGTAGAAGGTCATTGTGACAGCCTGTCATCCTATAATCAACATACAAGAGTTCATGATAGTCAATTACGTATCCATGATCAGCCCCGTGGAAAAAATCTCCAAAGCATCACCCCCCCCCCCCCCCCCCCCACCCCCGTTCTCTGGGTAACATCTGCTTTTCGCAGTTTTCATCTGGTTATTGTACTGCGTCACCTATATGATACTTATCCACCATTAAATTAGGTTAACATTTGACCAGGAACAAAAAGAACAACACATGTGATAATTTGTCGGTTCTACAATGGAACGCGCACGTTCCTTATCAACTAATACTGATAATTTGTGTATGCATCTTTCTAGTAAATTTCATCGTGTACTTCTCCTCGAATCCCTAAATGTCACTCAGCAGAAGTTGCCAAAGTTACAAGGTTATTTATATCCCCGGTTTATCATGTATGCAAAGATTCTGATAAAGTTAGTACAGCTATCTATGTAACAATGTGGTTACGTTCTCTACACTGTTCTAAAGAAAAGTGGATCGTTGGTGGCGATTTCAATTCTCATGCTCCTTTCTGGGATAAAGGTTGTCAAACAGTTTCTCACCCTGGTTTTCTGGAAACTGTTGTAGACTCATCTTTAGTTTTGCTTAACGATGGTAGAACTACGCGCATCCCAGACATATCTCATCATAGAGCATTGGCGCTTGATCTTTCCTTTGTTTTACCTGCTTTAGCTTTAACAGCAAAGTGGGATACAGCCAATGACCCACTAGGTAGGACCATGTGCCAATACTTTTATCTTTTAAAGAATCCGTTGGATCTGGGTGGTGAAGACGTTTTTTACCCAAATTTAATTACATAAAGGCAGATTGGGAAACTTTGCAAGATTACCTCACTGAGAAGACTGAGAGTGAAGTTATTTGTGAGGATGTTAATACTAACATCTGTTTTGATAACTTTCAGAAAGCAGTATTGAGGCTGCTGCTTTAGCTATTCAAAAAAAAATTAAAAAGGTGTGAAACATTCCCAGGGAATGTCTGGTGGAATCAGGCTTGCGAGGAGGCTGTTAAAGCAAAAACATTAGCTTATCTTAATTGGCTAAAAGTTAGAAAAGTTCCTGTGCAAGAGATAAAAGATGCAGCTCATATAAGAAATGTGCAGTACAAAAATAAAAGCAAGCAGAGTTACAGCGCAAGTAAAAAGACAATACTGGTCACAGTTCTGTCTAAATGAAGTATCTGACTGTAAAGACTTGAAAAAGGTGTGGGATAAGGTGAAAGAAATGCAATCAGGCATTAAACTCCAAGATTACCCAATCAAAACAACAAGTAAGAATTTCTATCTCCCAAAGAAAAGCTGAGGAATTTGCATCTATGTACGTTAAAACATGTTGTATTGAATGTTTGCCTAATGATGAGCAAAAGTCGTTTAGATTGAAAGAAAAACATACTGAGCACTATAGAGATCCTGTACCAAAAACACCAAAAGATTACTATAAATGTATCAATATCTTTACAGGAAGTCAGGAATACTATCCGTCTGTTGGGAAATAAAAAGGTTCGGTTGGTTTGGATGGGATTTCTTACACTATATTAAACCATTTACCACAGAATTGGAAAGTCATTTTACATAAATTATTTAACAAATCTTGGGAATGTGGGCAAATTTCCGATATGTGCAAGACGTCTATTGTGACTCCTATTCTAAAGCAGGGCAAGCCTCGGTCTGAGACGTCTAGCTATAGACCCATTTCAGTCAGTCTCATACTGCAAAAGTCATGGAAAAAATAGTAGATATCAGAATGGCCTATTACTGTGGTAAAAATGATGCATTTTCTTCACATCAAGCTGGATTTAGAAAAGGACGAAGTACAATTGATCACCTGACACGACTAACTACTCAATTAAGAAACAGTTTTCTAAACATAACAGTATCCTTGCTTCCTTCTTTGATCTTACTAAAGCTTACGACAGGGTGTGACACAGCTGATTATTGTATAAATTCAAACAGATTGGTCTTTCTGGTCAGGTCTACAATTATGTGAAATCCTTTTTAAATGGGAGACACATAATGACTAAACTTGGTGTGACTTTATCATCCTCAAGATTTATAAACATGGGGATTCCACAAGGTTCTATAATCTCCCCATTTATTATTCAACGTAATGCTATATGACTTATATACATGTTTTTCATCATATACCAGGTAGCTCAATATGCTGATGACATTGCAATATGGATTAATGTATCTTTAAAGAAAAGAACAAATTTACGTCACATAAATTATATTCAGAAGCTCTTTCAGAACGAACTGGATAAATTAAATAGTTATATGCGTTTTGAACGGCTTTCAATTCTCTGTTGAAAAGACACATTTGGTTCTCTTTAACAATGGATATAACCCAAGTAACTTGCCTATATTCTTTCTGGGAGGACGGGAAATTTTTTTTATAAACTTGAAGTAAAATTCTTAGGTGTCCTACTTACACCAAAACTAAACTGGAAAAAACATACTGACTCAATTGTTACTAAAGCAATTAAAAATTTTGAACTTTCTAAAAATTGTCAGTCACTCTCCATGGGGACAGGATCCCCAAGTTTTGTTGCATTTGGCAACCAGTCTTGTACGATCAAGACTGACTTACGGGCAGGAGTATTCTTTTCTGCTCCATGATCGCATTTAGAGAAACTTCAAAGAATTGACAGTAAAGCTGTAAAGTTGGCCCTGTGTGTACCTGTGCACACTAAGTCCTCTGAAGCTTATAAGATAGCAGGCCTTTTGCCACTTGATGAAGAAAGGAAAATAAGTTCTGTAAAATATGCAGTGAAACGGATTGCTGTGGACGACCTTGAAGAGTTAAATACACGATCCGACATTGATTTTTTTTCGAAAAATGCACAGAAAAATTCAAATTTAGAGACGCTTCGTTCATATGTTTCAGAAGTTTTTAATTCATCAAAGAGTAACCCACACGAGGTAGCGCCTCGCGTACTGGTTCCGACGGTACCCCCTTGGGAACTAACGGAAGTAGTAGTTAACATATTTTTCTGATCTAAATAAGGCGATGTCGCCGCATGTGTGAGCAGCATCTGTCAAAACTGACATGGAGAAAAGTTTACTAACTATTTGAAAGTAAACACTGACGGCTCAGTTCTTGATGATGGTGGTGCGGGATCTGGCTTTGTAATTCCACATTTCAAAGCTGAAAATCATATTATTTAGGTAGGGTCATTCCATTTTTACAGCTGGACTTGTCGCTGTCCTGATGGCATTAAATTATGTAATTTCCTTGCCAGTCTCAATATCTAATATCCTGTTTTGTGTTGATTCACAGTCAGTATTAAAAAGTTTGTATTGTGTTGAAAATGCACAGAGAGAGGAATTATTATTTGAGATTAAGTACCTGTTGCACTGTCTTTACATGAAAGGTACTAATGTATTTTCTTGGGTTCCATCGCACACCTCTTTCGTTTTTTAACGATCAAGCAGATAGAGCAGCAACAAGGGGAGCAAAGAATATATTAGGTAGTATTAAGGTTGATTGTTCCTTGTCACACAAGGAAATTAGTCTCATATAATCGATAGGGATTTCTGGAGTCAATACAGTTCCTCATCAAAACCTCGTCGGCGCACTCTGTCAAACTTTGTGTCGATTAGCCGACCGGTTTCAAGCCTGACTTTTAGACTTTTATGTAATTCCCTGCGAACCAAGTATTGCCAGACTGTTAAGTGTGTATGTCGTGGGGATCTTTCAGTTCAACATGTGGGTTATGTTTGTGAACTAACGAAAACTCTTTTTGAATGGTGTTATACAAGTGCTGACACTGGGCATGTTAATGTGTTTGACTTTTTAGGTTCGTTGCCAGTCGATTCTCTTGTTAAATTAACGAGTAACCTTTTGGAAAGTCCATTAAGGACCATTTTATAATCATAATCGTAAGTTAGATTACTTTAGTTATTTTTCTCTAATTTTACATAGTTACTGTCCTATAATTCATCTGTCCCATTTTTGTTCAGGTAACCACATCGTGCTCTTCTCTTCTTTTATGGTAATAGTCTAAAATTGTAAACACCTATGTATATTTAGACGTCTGCAATCACCTATATGTGTGACGAGATGTAAAACAGAATTCCATCCTACACACACACACACACACACACACACACACACACACACACACACACACACACTCAAGCGCACGCGCGCTCGAGCGCGCGCGCACACTCACACATGAACGCGCACACCCACGCGCTTGCGCGCGGGCGCGCAAACACACACACACACACACACACACGCACACGCACACACACAGACACACAGACACACACATTTCGTTTCACATGCGCACATTATATGGGGATGCTACAAATATGCTGCAAGTTGTCTGGGAAAAAGGTTAACAAAACAGAAATAAGACAAATTTTGTTAAACAAGGGGGGGGGGGGGGGGGGTTTTTGAAAAGGGGGTGTAAGGGGGGGGTGGGAAGAGGGGAAATGTAAAGAACTAAAACAAAGAAAGCTTTTTGTTCATGGATGAAAGAACGTGGGACATGTAGCAAAAAAACGATCCTCAATGGCTGCATTTAAGGCCATAACAAAGCAGCAGAAAAAGAACGAATGTCAGTGACGCATGAAAAGGACCACACTAGGCCATAGGATGTACTGAACGGTGTTAAAAAAATCGTTAATCGGCAATCACACTGGAATGTGATTCGAGCCATTTTACCATTTTACCTTCATTAGCTTTTCTCCTTTTCTCGGCGAACGTGTTGAAGGTATATATAAATGGATTTACCGCAGAGTTTAAAGGTAAAACAAACACAGCAAGAGCCACATTCACTTCTCCAGGAATCAGAATGCCACTCAGTGCCAACATCCCACATAAACCAATAGGAAACCAGCACAGGAAGTCTGTCACAGCAACAGTGATCAACCGACGAGCTATGGTCATGTCTTGTGACACTTTGGTAGAATTCGTTTTCACTGAATTGCCCTGAACTGACCAGTAGATTAAAGCTTGACCAATAGAGATAGATAAAAATAGAACAAAATTGAAAATGATCAGAACACTTATAATGTAGAATTTTCCTTTGAAAGTTTTTTTCTTGTAACTGGCAGAGGGATGCAAATACCTGTTTGGCCATAAAATTCCCAGTGAGATGTAATGGGTAGTAAAGGCAACACGGCTAAAACCCAGCCAAGCAACCAATTCAATAAACAGGCTACTGACTGAAGCTGACGTTCTGCCAAACCTGACAGAAGTGAAAGGAAAGCAAAGGACAACAAAACGATCCAGCGTTATAAGCCAGATGATCAAGACGGACACCTCACTAGATAATAAAGACAACACACCAGCCACCTTACAGACCGCACTGTTTTTCCACATATGATCGTTGTGAAGATATTGTCCACGGAACCGTTCATCAGCCACCCCAATAAAAGCAATGTAGACACCCATCAGAAAGTCAGCCATGGTGAGGTTGGTGACAAACACACTGTAACCGCCTGAAGACATCATGCTCTTCACACAGGATCGTGCACAGCCACAGAAAACATTACCAGTCAAAGACAGAAATGCAACCAGCCACAGGAACGTCCGGTACGTCCATGACTGTAACAGATCTCTACATGAAGAAATTTCATCTGCTGGGGCGAGGCACACTAAGGTATCGAAATTATGGGGAAGTATTTCTTTGCAGCAAATTCTATAGTTCTCAGTGGATATAAAGAAAATTGGAAAGTCCTTTAAATAAATCAGGTGGAAATATTTGAACTGGACTGCCATCCATGTAAAGCTCTTCTAACTGTGGTGTGAACCTAAACCCAACTGGGCTAATCGTATGAATAGTAGTAAATGTCAAATTCAGTTTCTGTAAGCGGGGAAAAGGTGACAGGACCTTAGTGTCCAATACAGTTAGTGTGGTGTGGGCCAAATGTAGCACAGTGAAGGTACTATGCTGGTCAACCAAGGAGAGGTCAGTGTAGAGACAGGACAGGGGATTGTTAGACAGGGAGAGTGTGTACAAATTTTCTAAACACCAAACAGATGTCAAGTTTACATACTGGAGTAGGTTTCCACTGAGATCAAGAAACCTGACATTCACCAATTGGACTTTGGGCAAGAACGTCAATGAGCATTTACAAGGATTAAACTAACCAGGGAGAGTGTTATTACTCACATCATGCAGTGTCAGACCTGACCCTGTGGCATCCAAGTAGCGAAGATGAGGAATGAGAGCTGCAGAGAAAGGCTTAGGACACAGAAAGGTGTGACCCTGACAAAGACACTGTGTAGGACATGTTGCGCTGCATGCCAATTCATCGTCGTTCATCGGGCAATGAGGCCAGCCCATCACACACGTGGTCGCTGTGTAAACATATTGTTGAAAGCCGGCATCGAAAATAGCCTGGACATTTTATTTCCTCACATCCCTCTTCATCGTGGTGATCAATACAGTCATATGGCCCATTACACCGTGTATGTACAGGCAGACAATCATTGAAGTTACCAGGACAACGATAGTGGCTGTCAGGACAAGACTCATTGGCCTTCATTGGGGTGGAGTGGAACTGTGCAATTCCATTAAACTCCACAAGAGCTGGAGATGGACACGTTTGTTTTTGTCAAGACCAACTGAAAGACCTCATGCGAGGGCAGTTTACTTCGTCTGACTCATCACGGCAATGGAATATAGTATCACATAATTTTTCAAAAAGCAGGCATTCGCCATTGTTACATGTAAACGTCCTGGAGCAAGGCGGATGTTTACAAAAGGATTCATCACTCTCATCAGGGCAGTCCGTTAGGAAGTCGCATACTAAGGTGTATGAAATCCGTGTGGAGTCATCACTACATGAACGTGGCAAAAGAAGTGACACGGTAATCAGATGAATCAAATGTGTCTATATGTGATGATATGCTTGAAACAGCACAAGCAGAGGTTGTCTCCTGACTACAGATTTGGTATTGGTCAGAACCACATAGAAGAAATGTATGTGTGACATGGCCATCAGGGCATTTGGTCATGTATTGATGTCCTGATGATTGAAACTGAAATGTTATTTAATAATACAATCTTCAAATCAGAATATTGTGTTGCTGTTTTATTACGTGTGAGTTCACATACTGTCCCAAAAACCTAAAAAAACGGGCACGTTTGCTTACACAAAGGACCATCTGTAGATGTATGTTGTTTGTCCCTCTTACAAGAGTGTGGGAACACGTCTTCGCTCTTGTCGCCCTACCAGCACTATGACTCCAGAAATGATGAATGACTGTCCTTTTATTGTTTACCACTGCATAATTGTACATCTCTGGCAAGGAGTTATCTCTTGAATGCAAACCAACCAAAAGCCAGTCAAACCAGCCACTGTGTAATTTTTTGTTTTGTTTCTAAACATTGCTAGCCATGTAGAAAGACACACTGGAGCATCTTGTTGTTTTTGTGTTAAAGTACAATACTCATCAGCCCGTTTGTTCAGATCTGTGCTGTTACTGACAAATCCTCTCAGACTGTTGACAAGTTTGTAGCAGCTGTTGCAAAGTGCTAGCAGTCCATCACACTGAGGACTGCTGTAGGGACAATCACCCGTTTCATCTCGTCCATCTTCACACTCCGTCTTTAGGTTGCAGGCCAGGTGGTGTTGGAAGCTGGTGTAATGCTTTCACGGAACAGTTCCAGCCTCTGGGTGTATAAACACGCCAACTGCTGTCAGAGAAGAATGAAAAGAACAGTCTAAAGCAGGTTCCTTTCGTGAAGTGCTTTAGTTCTGCCATGACAGTTAGTTGCAGGGTTCGAAACACATGGGCAACATCTGAACTGCGTTGACTCCACCGCTCCCATACGAGATGTTTCTGTATTTCAAACTTTCCATTAAAACCACGGACAGATTTTTCTGGAACGATACAGTGATACGTGTGCCATTCTTTGAGAATATTCTTTGAAACTAACCACAACTGTGTGGTTGAAAGGCACAGGCACAGTCTTCTCCACAGCTTTACCATCAGTAAGATTTCTCAAAACTGACATACCCAGACGTTGGTGTCTCCATCACAATAACAAGAGAATCTGCGTTTCAGTATTAATCAACACTGATATCATTGAACCGTTTGTCGAATATTGATTATGACAAAAACAACTTTGATTCAGTTAGCTGGGGTTTATATTTGAAGTGTGAAAAGCATTCCAGTTTCAACAAGATGCATGCAAATGGCCAGAAAACGTCAACAGGAATAGTAAATCGTGGATCATTTCAGACTGGTTTAAAACAGAACCAGGATACCGACAGGGTGATCCAGAATCAGCTTAGTTATATATAACATGTGTTAAAATTTAGCGTTGATATCGCGTAAATATGTATACTTACGTAAAAAAAAAATGATTAGTTATGGAACTTATACTTTTTGATATGCAGATGATACTGACTTTTTTTTTTTAAAAGTGATATGATCATTTGATAGATACATGAATACTTTAGGAATATACAGTCATATGATGATTTGGATATACACCATGGAAAAATAGTACAAATTGGGCAAGGTACTTTTTTTAATTTTGCGCTTGGGTCTGGTCTGGAATTTCCAAAAGTTCAACATGCTGGGAATTTATCAATAACTCACGCACTCTTCAGGTATCAATTCATAGACCAAATAGCAGAAGTGTAACATCTGTTCAACATTTGGATGAGAGAGCAGCTACACTGGCTAGGGTTGCAATTCTAAGTTAACTTATTAATCAAAACTGCATCATTTGTGGCTCTCATTACCTAGACCACCTAACACCTTTGGGATTTCAAAGTCATGGGTTTGTGAAGAATAAGAAATCGGACAAAACACGTAGACAAACGGTGTATGAAAGTATCAGAAACTGTGGTATCAGACCACCAGAACGAAGATTGTGTGTACCTTCATTGAACATAACATGGCTAAAAATTCAGACAAGATATCTAGTATAACAGTTTGACATCACTTATTATTATCGTCGGTTCAATGAGACCTACCTTCCTGGGTTTTGCCTTTATATAGTAAAGTCTCCAATCAGATCTGTCTATCTAATGTCATGCACACAACTTGAAGATTCCGGAGTTCTGTAGAGTAGAAAGAAACTCGTGGAGAGCGTGGCAGCAGAGAATCCTCAGAAGAGACGCCCCCTTCAAGCAAGTGCTTCGGCCCTTATCTCCTGACACTCTAGGGGGATTGGGCCACACCTGGTTCATGACTCCGCATGTCCCTCTGCTGGCCCAGACTGCTTGTACAATCTCTTTAAGCACTGGTTGTGCCTCCATGTGTACTTTCCTTGAGCCAGGGCTACTTTACATGAGCTTAGGACATGCTCCACTGTTTGTTTTTCATGGCAGAGGGTGCATGCAGGATCGTCTGTTTTTTCACCCACTTCACCAGGTTTGCATTTGAGGGCAGAAGGTCATATGCAAATCTGAGAATGAAGCTGATACTGAGAGGGGCCATGTGCCAAATGTCATTCCAAGTGGGACTTCTTTGGAGTGCATTCTCCCACGTTGTCCATTGCCCTTGCTGGCACTGCTGGGACTGCTTTTTGGAGTCTTTTTTTTGGTCTTCTTCTTTTCTCATCTCCTGAATCATCATGTCTCTTTTGGCTTTTCCTTTGGCCTTTGACCACAATTCAGTTTCGGTCACCCCCAGTCCTTGTCTGTTGTTCTGTGTATGTCCCTGTTATTTCTCTGATCTTGAGACTTTCTTTTGCAGAATACATCACCTCTTGAACTTTCCATTTTCTGCCTGTTTTCAGCTGGGCTTGATTGCTTCTACCCTTGTCTCCTGAGTCCTCCAGCATGCTTTGAAGTCTGATCTTCCCTGCTTTGTATTCCTCAAGGATGAAGTTCAGTGGTAGTTTCAGCTTTGCTTGGCGACAGTACAGCGCTATGTCAGTGAAGCAGGGTTGAACACCAAGGTTCTTGACTGGCTCTTCAGTGATTGTTGGAATGGCCTGGTTGGCAACAATGAAGACCACAGATTCAGCCACGTTTCCTTTCCTCAGTGAGAGACTCTGTGATTTCTTTGGCTTGAACTTCAGTCTGGATGAGGCAACTATGTCGTCCAGCCTCCCAGCACATGACGTGTCTCGTCTTCTCTGGATGAAATCACTGTAGTGTCATCCATGAAGGCCTTGAGGGGAGGGGCATCTTGTATTCATCGCCAAGGTCTGTGTGTCTTGCGTTGCTTGTTGCTGCTTTCAAGATGATTTCCATTGCCAACACGAACAGTACTGGGGAAATTGCACAACCCATTGCGACGCCCACTTCCAATTTGATCCAGTTTGTTGTGTACTCCTTGGTAGAGAACCGCATTGAGAAGCCATTGAAGTACTTCTTGAGCATGTCGCGGATGTTCTTTGGCACATGGTGCATCTCAAGAGCCAACTGTATCATCTCATGGGGTACAGATCCATATGCGTTTGCCAGATCAAGCCACACTACGTCAAGGTCTCTCTTTTCTGTTTTGGCTCTTTGGATTGCGTCCCAGATCATTGTGGCGTGTTCTACACAGCCAGCCACGCCTGGGATGCCGCCTTTCTGGACTGACACATCCAAATACTTGTTTTTCATGAGGTACTTGGTCAGCCTTGCTGCCATGACAGAAAAGAAGATTTTCCCTTCGACGTTCAGTAGTGATATTGGCCTGAACTGGCTGTCACTTCTGCTCATTGGGGATGTACACACCATCTGCCGCCATCCTTGGCCGCTGATCTTCTGGTTTCTCCAAGCTGATCGCAGCAGCCTGTGGAGCCACTCCAGCACCTTGGGACATTTCTTGTACAGCTGGTAAGTATTCCGTTTGGCTCTGGTGATGGTTTGGCTCTGGCTTGGTCGACCACCTTCTTGATTTCCGCCAACGTTGGAGGCTTGTCACTGAACTGTTCCTCAGGGTTGGCTGGCCACACCAGACCTTGAATGTCCAGTGGTGCTTTGCTCTGTGAGTCAGACTATGTTTTACCTCAGATGCTGCCCAAGAACTCCTTTGTCCACCCTTAGGGTCCCAGATTTTGGCTGCTCAAACAGTGTTCTGGCAAACTGGAAGGGGTCTCTGAAGAAGCGCTCTTGTGTCTTCTTCTTTTTTGCTCTTCCTCTTCCTCGCAGATTCCGCTTTGCTGAGGGCGCTGTGTTTTGCTTTCAGGTCTTTCAAGAGTTTTTCCAAGCCTTGTTTTTCAGCTGGCAGTGCGGTCTTCATTTGCTTCTTGAGGTTTTTCTTTTGGACCCTGATCTTGTCCATCTCTTCTTGGCATCTGGATTTCTTTGGAGGTGTTTTTCTTTGGGTAGTTTTGCTCCATAGGCGTCTCTACATATGGCATATACAATGTCCCCATATGTGGCTAGTTTGTGTTCCAGGGTGCTTTTCCCTATCAGTGCATCGAGTCTTTGGACGATATTTGCATCCAGTTTCTCCCAATCTTTAGTTTCGTTTGCTCGTGGCAGGTTGAGTTTCAGGCGCCTGGCATCAGGGCCTGTGTAAATGCCTCATCCACCAACAGCGTGGATGTCCTTGGCACTGTGGTTTAAATCCTGGCCTTGGGCTTCCGACGTCTTATCTGCTGATCCAGTGCGCTGCTGCTCATTCAGATGAGTCTTTACACATCCCATCTTTGTTCTGTAGATCTTCATGCCACGGGTGGTAGCGAAACGCTTTCCACAGACACATGGTCCATGTTCATAGTCCGTTTGGGATTTGCAGTGGTGATTGGTGTGTGAGTTCTGTTTAAATACCACACACACACACACATATATATATATATATATATATATATATATATATATAGTCACACGCGCCCACACACACACACACACACACACGGTTTCCAAGATGGCGGAAACACTCATGACATAGTGCTAGAGTCTCTAGTAATCAGCTGGAATTTTGTGTTTTAAAATGATGACGCGGCTTAGATCCAGAAGTAATAGGGGTCGATTTAATCCGTGTCATCTGGAGAAAGTGACATAGTGGCCGAAAAAGCGAGCAAAAACCTGGCTTTAGAAGCAAAGTTTTGACGCGAGCGTTGCTGGAAAGTGCAAAGACTGCCGAAGAGGGTCCACTTCAGCTTGAAGGTGAATCACACACATTAACCCAGGCTGACACGGTGAGTGATTTTGAAACCTTAACTCAAGTTATTGGAAACCTGTGTGAAAGAATTTCGCGGCTCGAAACAACCATCAGCGAGCAAAAAGAATTAATAGAAAAACTGAGCAGGCCTATTCAAAAAAAGCAAGATGTGTCAACTGTGTCAAACCCAGACGGACACAATTCCGTACCCTGCTCATCGCTCCTATGCGGACATAGCAAAGGTAGTTCCACTGATCCCTACAATTAAGTCGACAACTGAAATGACTGTAGGGATGGTGGACCTCGAAAGAAAAGGAAAAACCAGAAACAAAACAAAGAAATAATCAAAAGAACAGTACAGAAAACATTAACGTCACCGCAAAATCTAAACATGACGTCATATTTAATGCGCAATCTGAAGTTAACAAGAATGCCAGTTCCAAAACAGAGAAAGAAAGGTCTCCAGACATGCAGTTGTTGCTATTCTTCATGACTCAACGTTGAATGGTGTACATGGAAACAGGCTAGGGGTGTCATATGGATTTGATGTCGTCGTCAAGTCAAAATGTTCCACTGTTGGTGACATCGAGGGGTGCTCTTAAAGCTGCCGATGCGATGGCCCAGGGACCCATAGACGCCATAGTCACCCACTGCGGCCTGAACGATCTGAAGACCAAAGACCCAAAGACAGCAAGTCAGTCTCTGGTTCGAGAGAGATCAAAAAGATTCTGTCTGCAAGGCCTAAGGTGAAAGTGATTGTGAGCAGAGTGTCACCTGTACGTGACCCGTCACTGCGTCCCAAACGAGAGCTGTTCAACGCGCTGCTCTTGACTGAACTCACCAGGGAACCAGGGTTATCTTTGTCTCCCATGATAATCTTTCAACAAGATTCAACAACATGAGAGACAGCCTTCACCCGAACGGCGAGAGTCCAGCTTCCTTGTGAGGAACCTTGGGAGAGCTATCCACCCCCTTTTTTGGGAGAGGCCCAGGAGAACAGCAAGATCCGCTCCTGCGCAGATCTTCCACGGTCCACAGAGCTTCCCTAGCTGGGGGCAAAACTTCCATCAACGATTTGAAATGTGGCAACCCTGGGACGGTGCAAGAATGGGGTTTTAATAATATTCGAAATGAGAGAGACATATCTGTCTTAACATCACCCACACTTATTGTGTGTGTGTGTGTGCGTGTGTGTGTGTGGGTTTTTTTTTTTTTTAATTCTATGTGGTATTTACTAGGGGTTCTTTTTGCCCCCCCCCCCCCCCCCCGTTGGGTTTTCACAAAATGATAAATGAATATCGAACTTGAAGACTAACTCTTATGAAACAACAATGTGTATGGGTCTTTCAAAATTTTACAGTGGAATGCTAGGTCTATTTCCACTAACCTTCCATCATTCGAAAATCATGTTATGCAGGGAAATTATTGCGTGCTAGCCCTTCAGTCTCTCAATGTT
>JADBJO010009127.1:8586-18586 GCA_016801955.1 Conus betulinus
ATGAAATAAAGTCTTCAGCAATCACACCAGACACACGGCTATCAATAAAAGGAAGAAAAGAAACGCGCGTATACACACACAAAACACACACACACACCAACACACACACACACACAAACACACACACACACACTCACGCACGCAACGCACGCACGCACCACGTGCGCGCGCGCACCCACACTGGCCACGTTACGCACCCCGCGAACGCACGCACAACACACACACACACCACACACACACACACACACCACACACACCACACACAGCACTCGCAAAAACGAGCGCCACGTGCGCATGCTAGCCATGCACAAATGCAAGGAAGAGAGAGGAGAGAGAGAGAGAGGAGAGAGAAGAGAGAGAGAGGAGAGAGAGGTTAAAGAGAGATGCATCAACCGCCAGGTTAAAGGCCAAAAAAGGCTAATCGATGGGGTGGAAAAGGGGTAGGAGGAAAGGGGGGGGGGGGGGGGGAGGGCGGGCGGCGGCAGGAGGAAGGACGAGTGAACATCCACAGCTGCGGAATGTTACAACCACCTCAGCGATATATCACTTTATTCTTCCCTCTTAGCGTCGTGCACCCACTCACACAAGCGTGTCCGTTTTTCTTTCTTCTTTTTCTTTGTCTCTCGCTTTTCATAACTGCGACAGCTAATGACAGAATAAATGCAGCCCCCCCTCCCCCCAAACTACCCCCACCCCACCCCTGTCCCCACACGCCTCCCTCCCCTCCTTCCGAAAGTGACGTATTATGGTTTCGGAAGAGACGCTGGGAACACCAGTGATGCTATTTTCCCACTGGCTCTCGTCTGTGAGCGAGGGATACCACTAAACTGACGCTGTAATTGCCTGTGGCGATTCAATTGAAACACACACGTCATTATGAACGTCAGGGTTAAAAGATTTTGTTAGTTAGTTAGTTAGTAGTTAGTGTGTGTGTGTGTGTGTTGTGTGTGTGTGTGTGTGTGTGTGTGTGTGTGTGTGTGTGTCTGTCTGTCTGTCTGTTACTTGTTAGGCTCTACGTTCGAGTCATTTTCTTTGTCAGTATCTATTTGGCCATGTTGTGTTCAAAACTACTTACTTGTTTATCTGAACTGCGTTTATCCATTTCCACACCACTTGGGTGCTGCGGCTGGTAGGATTGATAATTGCAGTTATTGTGCTGCGGCTGGTAGGATTGATAATTGCAGTTATTGTGCTGCGGCTGGTAGGATTGATTATTGCAGTTATTGTGCTGCGGCTGGTAGGATAATAATTGCAGTTATTGTGCTGCGGCTGGTAGGATTGATAATTGCAGTTATTGTGCTGCGGCTGGTAGGATTGATAATTGCAGTTATTGTGGTGCAGCTGGTAGGATTGATAATTGCAGTTATTGTGCTGCGGCTGGTAGGATTGATAATTGCAGTTATTGTGCTGCGGCTGGTAGGATTGATAATTGCAGTTATTGTGCTGCGGCTGGTAGGATTGATAATTGCAGTTATTGTGCTGCAGCTGGTAGGACTGATAATTGCCGGGTTTTTTTTTTTCATTGCTTCACGCCGCTACTAACTGAAGTGTGGGCTCCTAGCATGAATTATTCGTAGCCTTACTTAGCTGCTCCAAGCGCGGGTTCCCTGTCAAATCGGTCTTCCGCTGACACGAACGGTAGTATAAAACGGCTGTTAAGGGCAGTATTAATAAATAAACTGGTGGTGGTGAAGGAGAAGAAGAAGAAGAAGAAGAAGAAGAAGAAGAAGAAGAAGGAGGAAGGAGGAGGAGGAAGAGGAGAAGAAGAAGGAGGAGGAGGAGGAGGAGGGAGAGGAGAAGGAGAGAGAGAGGAGAGAGAGAGAGGAGAGGAGGGAAGAAGAGAGAGGAGAGAGAGAGACGAGAGGAGAGGAGAGAGAGAGAGAGAGGAGAGACGAGAGAGAGAGGAGGAGAGAGAGAGAGACAGAAGAGAGACAGGACAGACAGACACAGACAGACAGACAGGACAGACAGACAGAGACAGAGGACAGAGAGAACAGAGAGAGACAACAGAGAGAGAGACAACAGAGAGAGAGAGACACAGAGAGAGACAGAGAAGAGAGAGAGGAGAAAGAGAGAGTGACACTGACATCTTTTATTGACACTGGCTAATAGCCTTTTTGTCAAGGGGGCACGATGTTTTTTTTCCTTGCATAGAAGAAAAGAAAACAAAAGAAAACCTGCAATTAGGTGTCTACACAACTAAGCAACATGAAGACATTATTTCCATTTCCATCACTCGTTTGTGTTTCTTGTGTATGTTCTAGTACAAAATCATTCTCACACAACAAACCATTCCCTTCACATACATACACTGATCCATCCTATCTTCCACAGAGAGAGAGAGAGGAGAGAGAGCGAGAGAGAGAGAGAGAGGAGAGAGAGAGAGAGAGAGAGAGAGAGAGAGAGAGAGAGAAGAGAGAGAGAGAGAGAGAGAGAGAAAGTAATTCATGAAACAGTAATGTTCATCGCATGGCAAAAACATCAACGCGATCTAAGACTCCCATCAACAACATTGTAGAAAGCAGGATAAATTCATCTCCATAAAACAAAAAAAAAACAAAACAAAAAAAACCGCTAGAAAAACATTGTAAAATTAGTTTCAAGTAAACCCCGCCGGTTCACACGGACAAAAACAAATGACAAGACAAAACATGACGCGTTTCGACCTCTTAGGTCTTCTTCGGGCAAGATAAACAACACTCAAGACAACGAAAACGAAGAACGAGCAATCACTCTCATGTTCTCGGATTCGGCGCAAGAGCGCGTTGGATCAAAAAACGTTAGGCCTGTAATCAAAATCTGCCTAACACCACCCCCCATCTATCCATACCTTAAACGTGGCGTAGTAATGCAGAACAGTGACAAAGTGTAAAAAAAAAAAAAATAATAATAAATAATAATTAATCAGCCTCTCCCACTGCAACAGCAATGCTACAATTGCAATAGTGGAACTTTCAACAACAACAAAAAAGATTCATAGCCCCCCACCCCACCCTCCTCCATCACCAACCACCCCTTCCCCCGCCCCTTCACACCACTCTTCCAAGCCACCAACCTACCCATCCACCCCCGCCCCTTCCGCATACTTATGATCCCCCCCCCCCCCCCCCCCATCCCATCCTATCCTATGGTGCCATGGTGACGTCACATCCGCAGGTCATTTCACTGGTGTCGGTCATTACACTGCCCAAGCGGGGGAGGCGTGTGTGTGAGTGGAATGCACCTTCATCAGCATGTTGGTGGACCTTGGCCACTGCTGCAGATCAAGTCACTTCGCTTCTTTGAGTGGGATGGTCGTGCTGAACCCTGCTTTTTATTTTTTTTTTTCCCCTCCACACCCCCCCCGCCTTTACACACATTTTAGTCTTTTTTTTTTCTTTTTTGTCTTTTTATTTGCTTGATTTTTTTTTTTACTTTTCTTTTTTTACTACTTTTTTTTTTTTTTTTTTTCAAAAGGCGGTCCTTTTTTTTTTCCTTTTTTTTTTTTGTACCCTTCAACACTCACGCACCATGCGAGTCTGTATGTTTTATTGCTATCAATGGACCTCATTTTGCTGATTTTAACGTTTTGGATTTTGTTACAGCGCGTCAGGGTTTGTTTTTTGTACTAGTGTTTAGTGTTGTGACACTTCCACACTGTGTGTAACAAAAAGATACAAAGGTACAGGAAAGAAAGAAAAGAAAAAAAGAATAAATAAATAAAGTAAATAAAATCTCACCATAAAAAAAAATAAAATAAATAAAATAAAAAGAAAGACCCGGACATCTTCCGGGAACCATCCTTGAAAACGAAAGACTAAAATAAGTATGCAAGGATGGTACCAGATGTGCGCGAAGGAGAAACGGGAGGAACAAAAACAAAGAAGAGAGTGAGACAGGAAGATCGAGCGAGAGGGAGCGAGAGAGAGAGAGAGAGAGAGAGAGAGAGAGAGAGAGAGAGAGAGAGAGAGACGAGAGACAGACAGACAGACACACACAGACACACAGAGAGAGAGAGACAGAGACAGACAGACAGACAGACAGAGGGAGTCATGGAGAGAGTTTCTATCCTCCCTTTTCTCCCCCCCTGAACCCTGCTGTTTCTGCCGCCCACATCTTCTCTCTCTCTCTCTCTCTCTCTCTCTCTCTCTCTCTCTCTCTCTCTCTTCCTCCGGCCAATGCACGTGCGCCACGTCCAACAACAACAAAAAAAAAGAGACAGCGTGGGACCGACCCGACCCGGGGAATCAGTTAGTTCATCCAACTGTACCGCCAGACTGACTGACTGCAAGCCCAGCAAAGCCAGCTTGCCTGTTGCCTTGCTTGCTAAGGAGAGAGTAGCCTAAAACATGCAGAGCGGGCTGGGCAGCTAGGACAGAACACACACACACACACACACACACACACACACACACACAAAGAGAGAGACACAGAGTTTTGCCGGGCAGGTTAGGACAGAAAACACACAGAAGACACACACACACACACAAAGAAAGAGAGAGACACACACAGAGTTTGCCCGGCAGGTTAGGACAGAACACACAGAAGACACACACACACACACAAAAAGAAGAGAGAGACATACACAGAGTTTTGCCCGGCAGCTAGGACAGACACACACAGAAGACACACACACACACAACACACACACACACACACACACACACACACACACACACACAAAGAATGAGAGACACACAGAGTTTTGCCGGGCAGCTAGGACAGAACACACACAGAAGACCACACACACACACACACACACACACACACACACACACACACACACACACACACACAAACAAAGAGAGAGACACACAGAGTTTTGCCGGGCAGGTTAGGACAGAACAAACAGAAGACACACACACACAAAGAAAGAGAGAGACACACAGAGTTTTGCCGGGCAGCTAGGACAGAACAAACACAAAGAAAGAGAGAGAAGTTTGCGGGGACACAGAAAACAAACACACACACACAAAGAAAGAGAGAGAGAGACACAGAGTTTTGCCGGGCAGGTTAGGACAGAACACACAGAAGACACACACAAAGAAAGAGAGACACACAAAGTTTTGCCGGGAAGGTTAGGACAGAACACACAGAAGACACACACACACACAAAGAAAGAGAGAGACACACAGAGTTTTTGCCAGGCAGGTTAGGACAGAACACACAGAAGACACACACACACAAAGAGAGAGACACACAGAGTTTTGCCAGGCAGGTTAGGACAGAACACACAGAAGACACACACACACACACACAGAGACACACACACAGAGTTTTTTGTCGGGCAGCTAGGACAGAACACACACACACACACACACACACACACACACACACACACACACACACACACACACACTCACACACACATAAAGAAAGAGAGAGACACACAGAGTTTTGAGGGGCTGACGTGATGAGGCGGCTACAATGTCACAGGCCTTGGTAGGTAAGGAAGGGTGGGGGGTGGTGGGGTGGGGGGTGGGTGGGTAGGGGGTGGGATCCACTTGCGCGATTCCGTGTATCCATTTCAGGGTATGGTTACAATATCCCTT
This sequence comes from Conus betulinus, assembly GCA_016801955.1. Lineage (NCBI taxonomy): Eukaryota > Metazoa > Mollusca > Gastropoda > Neogastropoda > Conidae > Conus > Conus betulinus. Next base: position 14,118 of record JADBJO010009127.1, read on the forward strand.
ACAGCGTCCGGGAGCAAACAAAAACAAAAACAACCAACCTCAAACCAACCAACAAAACAACTATAAAAAACTAAAAAAAAAAAAAAAAAAAACCAACAACAAAGAAACATACAACAAAAACAAGCAAATAAAACCCAGTGTGTGTGTGTGTGTGTGTGTGTGTGTGCGCGCGCGCACGCGCGCGTGTGTGTGTGTGCGCGCGCGCGCGCGTGTGTGTGTGCGCCTGCGTGCATGCGTGCGTGCGTGTGTGTGTGTAAGTAATGTCGCTTATAGCTCAGCCGACCACAAAGAGCCATATCATGGCTCTTACCGCGTTGAAGTCAACTCACAAGTCATATATAATTAAAAAAAAAAAAAAAAAAACTCATTCGCACAACCCTTTAAAATCCACGTTCTAAAAACACATCGGAAATTTTATTAAAACTCCTTCCTCTGTGAAATCCTACATCAGATGAAAAATGTAAATCTCTGTCAGAAATTCAAACATCACGTCAGGTGGGACATCTCTGAACAAGGTTTTCACGGAGTCTGCTGTAAAGTGTTATGTCTCACATCATGAAAATCCCAACAATCTAAAAGGATATGTTTTATTGTGAGAGTGGTACATGACATGGAATGCACCACGGAGCTTCTTCACCTTTTAAAAGATCAGAATGGGTGTAAAAAAAAAAAAAAAAGGAGTGGTCTGTATGCAAACGGCACAAAACGGTTTCTTCTCTCTCTCTCTCTCTCTCATCTCTCTCTCTCTGTGTGTGTGTGTGTGTGTGTGTGTGTGTGTGTGTGTGTGTAAGTGTGTGTGTGTGTGTGTGTGAGTGAGTGTGTGTGTGTGTGTGTGTTTTCAATGGAGTCTTTTCGAATCTGTTTTACTACGTGTTTAACAAGCAGTATATAAATTTCAAAACGGAGTGACTGAGAGCAGAAAATGAAGCAAAATTTTAAAAGAGGGCCATTTTTGATTTGGAGACGAACAGGAGAAAGCGAAGCTCAGTGGCTACATGTTCTTCTTGTCACTGTCCTAAACGTTATTTGTTTTCGCCTGAAGAAGACCCAAGAGGTCGAAATGCATTGCGTCTTGTCCTGTGCTCTGTTTGTCTGTGTCCTTGGCGGTAACTGAACCCCCTCTCTTTCCAAATGAAGCAGCGTACAGATTACAAAGCTTTTTTCCTCATCGTACAACCAGTGACGTAAACCTGTGACCGCATACAGAATGAGTTTCACAGTGCTCTCTCAGATTCTATTCTTCAGTCCAGTCTCGGAACCCGCACATTCCGCAACGACTGCGTTCTCCATTAATTGTTTAAGCGCGGAGCGAGCGTGAGTAAGCGCTCCCCCTCCCCACCCCCCCCCCTCCCCCACCCCTTCCTTTCCCTTCCCACCCCCTCCTCCCACGTCCGTCCAGCGGCAGTCCTATGAAATCGGCGACAGTGGCGCGAGCTCCACCTGAACTTCAATGGGGCACAGGCCATACACCACAGTTAGGATTTTGCACAAGAACACTGTACTGATCAAAAGAACAAACTCCCAACCATCACTTCACCTTTTGTTTTTTTTTTTTTTTTTTTTTGTTTTTTTTTTTTTCACCAATGACATCATTCACAATCTTCAAATACATGACCTTCCCCCTTAGGTGACGTCACATTTCAGGCCTTCGCACTCACCCGTGACCCTATCTTTGCGCCGAGTGGGTCTCACCCCAAATAGTCCATTCGTTTGATTTTATTCTGTCTGCTTGGAACCACCTGGCTTGTACCTTGATGGCCATATGGAAGAAAACGAAGTGAATCAACCTTCAGACAACAAAAAAAAAAAAAAAAAAAAAAATTCAAAACAATGTAACAGCGCCAGTCTATAAACACTTGACTCCCTTAAGCAAAGGCCTCAGCGCAATCTTTTCGGGTGTGCGGCCACAGAGGTGGACAGGACATAGGTCCCGATTCCGAAGTTCATTCTTCAGGACCAAGACCCCTCACATAGCTTCTGCTTCGCCTTTTAAACGTATAAACACCAAAGAGTTAGCTTTCTTTCTTTCTTTCTGTGTGTGTGTGCTCGCGCGCGCGCGCGCGTGCGCGTGTGTGTGTGTGTGTGTGTGTGTGTCTGTGTGTGTGTCTCTCTGAGAGAGAGAGAGAGAGAGAGAGAGAGAGAGAGAGAGAGAGAGAGAGAGAAAGAGAGAGAGAGACAGAGAGAGAGACGGAGAGAGAGAGAAACAGAGACAGACAGAAAGAAAGAGATAAGAGAGAGAGAGAGAGAGAGAGAGAGAGAGAGAGAGAGAGAGAGAGAGAGAGACCGTTTAATAATGTCAATCATCTCGATCTGAATTTGCTTCGTTTTTTGTTTTTTTTTTAAAGTACATGTATGATACAAACTAAACAAGCTTCCCTCCCAGCCAAACATTCAAATGAAGTGCGCGTGTATGAGTTTAGCCACAGTAACGAACAATATAATCACCTGCCATGCAAAATCGCATCTTGCCAATTCTGCGATTCAGTTCTCTGAAAAAAAAAATGTGCGTCGATGCTTAAGACGACGGGCAACAACTCTGTGAAAGATCGATCGCATGGGCGAAACACTGTGCGCTGGCAGGATGCTAAGAAAAAAGAAGGGGGAGATGGGATCATGTCACAAACCTCGTCAGCGCAACAAAAAATTGCTGTCATCTTCTTTGGCCATTCTAACACAGTGGACACGTCTGAGAATCTTCTTCAACATTGGTATACCGATACCTCTGTGCACGTGTATCAGCTATTCCGGGAGGGGGGTGGGGGGGGGGGGAAGAGAGAGAGAGAGAGAGAGAGAGAGAGAGAGAGAGACAGACAGACAGACAGACAGAGGCATTACGCCTGTGTCGCCTACATACCCACCGTCGTTGCTGCCCGGGCACAAAAGCTGACCGTCGTCCATCCATCATTAATTAAACCCGTCCTTTGTGCGGCGCGTCCACGTTCTCGTTGAAAGCGACTCCCCTCTGTGTGTGTGTGTGTGTGTGTGTGTGTGTTTTGTGTGTGTGTCTGTGTATGTCTGTGTGTGTGGTGTTAGTCTGTATAATGATCCGCCAAATGGGTAAATATCATTTGAAAATGACAAAATGAAATAATAATAATAACTTTTTCAGACTATTTTTACATAAAATTCATTCCATGAAAAACAAAACAAAACAAAAAAAAAAAAAACCAGCAATACGTATCGCTTGCGTGGAAGAAAACGGTCATCTCACAAGAAAGCAGCAACTTATCACTTGACGAGAATTCTTCACACATGAAAACATGTTATTTTGACATGAAGACCGTTATCATTAAGTGATAATAGTGACCTGCTTTCGCCTGATCATTCAGACGGGAAGACAGTTATTTTCGCTCGTGAAAACATCTGAATTTTCACGTGAAAAGTTCTCACAACAAATCATTTAACTGTCGCCGATAAATAACAATCATTTTTACATGCGTAACAGGCACCTTCACCTGACGATTTTAGCTGTTTTGTTTTTTTAAAAATGAAAACACCCTCTTTCTTCTAAATAGTAATCAAATGTCTTTACGTAAAAAAAATCGAAGTGACGACACAAAAGTGTTATTTTCTCACGCATGAAAAGGCCATCATTGCGCCTTTCCGTGTTAAACAGTATTGATGGCTTAAGACAAAGTAGTCAAGTACTCCCAATCCCACCGGAATCTCGTTTTTGACACGCTCGGGTTGCCTTCTCACATGGGCTGATGACCTCAAAGTCACCGGGTACTGAACCGGATGTCGTCGCGTCGGTCCATCAATTCTGCGCAAGTCTCTAAGGATCACTGACGTTAGGGGGTACCATTTGTCCGTTAAAATGGGTGCCTAACGGTCACTGGCGGGGATTACTTCGCGGCTGAGCGGGTACGTTACCATTACATAACAGATCGATCCCAAATTAATAAGCCTTACCCCAAAAGCGAAGGGATTCTGGGCAAAGTATACTACTACTTCCAGTTCCTCTGTTAGACTCAAAACGGGCGGGATTCTGGGCTTGGTATTCTACTTCCGGTTTCTCTGTTAGACTCAAAGTGGGATGGTTCTGGACACGGTATACAACTTCCGGTTTTCTCCGTTAGATTCCAAACGGAGGGGTCCTGGGCTTGGTATACTACTTCCCGGTTTTCTCCGTTACACTCAAAACGGAGTGACGCTGGGCAAGGTATACTACTTCCGGTTTATCATTCACATTTGTACCTTACTCTTTAACCGTTTTGTTCCCACGTGTCTGTAATTATATATTTGCTTACTTTCTCTTTTTTCCTTCATTTTGATACTTTGCTTCTAAAAAATCAAAACACAGCGTGTTTCACATATCCTCGGCATACGGCAAAGACACGAGTTTTACCCAACAAGCTCTGTCTTTGAAAAGGCTGGCATTGCCTGTTTTTTGTTTGTTTTGTTTTTTTGTTTGTTTGTTTTTCACTCTCCACCAGTGTACACGCTGGCGGGCCGGTCGGGACACGTGG
>JADBJO010009127.1:31086-33586 GCA_016801955.1 Conus betulinus
GGTAAAATGGATGGACGGATGAGCGGAAAGGTAGTGGACGGATGGGTGGAAAAGGTAGTGGACGGATGGGACGGATGGGTGGAAAGGTTGTGGACGGATGGATGGAAAGGTAGTGGACGGATGGATGGAAAGGTAGTGGACGGATGGACGGATGGGTGGAAAGGTTGTGGAAGGATGGATGCAAAGGTAGTGGACGGACGGGGATGGAAAGGTAGTGGACGGATGGGTGGGAAAGGTAGTGGACGGATGGATGGAAAGGTAGTGGAGTGATGGGTGGAAAGGCAGTAGACGCATGGGTGGAAAGGTAGTGGACGGATGGATGGAAAGGTAGTGGACGGATGGGTGGAAAGGTAGTGGACGGATGGATGGAAAGGTAGTGGACGGATGGGTGGAAAGGTAGTGGAGGGATGGGTGGAAAGGTAGTGGAGGGATGGTGGAAAGGTAGTGGACGGATGGATGGAAAGGTAGTTGGACGGATGGGTGGAAAGGTAGTGGAGGGATGGATGGAAAGGTAGTGGAGGGATGGGTGGAAAGGTAGTGGAGGGATGGGTGGAAAGGTAGTGGACGGATGGTGGAAAGGTAGTGGAGTGATGGGTGGAAGGCAGTAGACACATGGGGTGGAAAGGTAGTGGAGGGATGGATGGAAAGGTAGTGGACGGATGGGTGGAAAGGTAGTGGACGGATGGATGGAAAGGTAGTGGACGGATGGGTGGAAAGGTAGTGGAGGGATGGGTGGAAAGGTAGTGGACGGATGGGTGGAAAGGTAGTGGAGGGATAGGTGGAAAGGCAGTAGACGGATGGGTGGAAAGGTAGTGGAGGTGGGGAAGGGTGGAGAGGTAGTAGACAGGACAGGTGGAAATGTAGTAGAAATGGCGGGTGGAAAGGTAGCAGAAGGGAGGATGGGTGGAAGATAGGTACAGATGGGTGGAAAGGTAGGGATGGATGGGTGGAAAGGTAGGGGACGGATGGGTGGAAAGGTAGTGGACGGATGGGTGGAAAGGTATGGGATGGATGGGTGGAAAGGTAGTGGACAGATGGGTGGAAAGGTAGGGACAGATGGGTGGAAAGGTAGGGAGGGATGGGTGGAAAGGTAGTGGACGGATAGGTGGAAAGGTAGTGGACAGATGGGTGGAAAGGTATGGGATGGATGGGGTGGAAAGGTAGGGGACGGATGGGTGGGGACGGATGGGTGGAAAGGTAAGGGACGGATGGGTGGAAAGGTAAGGGACGGATGGGTGGAAAGGTAGGGTGCGGACGGGTGGAAAGGTAGGGGACGGATGGGTGGAAAGGTAGGGGACGGATGGGTGGAAAGATAGTAGAAAGATGGATTGAAAGGTAGGGGACGGATGGGTGGAAAGGTAGGGGCGGACGGGGTGGAAAGGGGGCGGACGGGTGGAAAGGGTAGGGGACGGATGGGTGGAAAGGTAGGGGACGGATGGGTGGAAAGGTATGGGACGGAAAGGGTGGAAAGATAGTAGAAAAGATGGATTGAAAGGTAAAGGACGGATGGGTGGAAAGGTAGGGGACGGATGGGTGGAAAGGTAGGGGACGGATGGGGTGGAAAGATAGTAGAAAAGATGGATTGAAAGGTAAGGGACGGATGGGTGGAAAGGTAGGGGACGGATGGGTGGAAAGATAGTAGAATAGATGGATTGAAAGGTAAGGACGGATGGGTGGAAAGGTAGGGGACGGATGGGTTGGAAAGGTAGGGGACTTATGGGTGGAAAGGCAGCAGATGGTGTGGAAAGGCGGATGGAACGACTAGATGGAAAGGAGGTAAGGTGAGGTAAGGTTATGTCGCTTACAGCCCAGCCGACCACAAAGGGCCATATCTGGGGCTGTCACCACGTTAAAATCAACTCACAAATCATTCATTCACACAATTCTTTATAACACATCTTCTTAAAAACCCATCCGAAATTTTGTGAAAAAATCTTTCCACTGCAAAATCTCAGATCCGATGAAAAATGTCAATCTCTTTCAAGAACTCGAAGATCGCGTCAGGCGGAACATCTCTGAACAAGGTTTTCATGGAATCTGTTCTAAACGGTTTGTGTCTCACATCATGCAAGTCCCAGCATTCTGAAAGAATGTGTTTTCAATGTGAGTGGCACATGAAATGGAATGCACCATGGAGCTCCTTCACTATTTCAAAGGTATGAATGAGTAAAATACGAATGTGCGGCCGGCATAGAACCGTTTCTTTCTTCTTTGCAGGATGGAAGAAAGAAAACGGATTGAAAGGTGAACGTTTGCTGGTTCAGCGAATGGCACAGCACGCCACTGGACCAGGGACCTTCTGTGAACAACTGGATCTTCTGTCCAATGGCATAAAGGTCTGAATACCAACGCCCCTAGAGAGAGACAGAGAGAGAGAGAGAGAGAGATAGAGAGACAGGCAGACAGACAGACAGACACAGACAGACAGAGAGAGAGAAGATGGAAAAGTGAGTAAAAAATAAAGTGGAGCTTTATTCTATGGGACAAAGATCCTGCTACC
>JADBJO010009127.1:46086-56086 GCA_016801955.1 Conus betulinus
CTGACCAGGCGACTCACCAACCAGCCAACTCGCCAACCATCAGAACAGCCCCCTGAACCAAACCACCAGCCGAGCACCAAGCTAGCAAGGGAGCAACCAACCAAGCAAAGAAAAGCCGTGGGGGGTGGCGGGTGGCGGGGCTGAACAGCTAACCGAGTAACGAACAAACAAACAGCACAGGTAAATGCGGTAAACCGGTGAACAAACCACTCCGCAAGACTCCAAACAAAAGGTAACTATGAGCAGGACAACGCCAACCAGATCTGCTTTCAAGTGGAATTAACGATGGTTTCCCTCATGCGCTAGTGAAGGGTTTTCATATTTGAAATACATTTTCTTAATTTTATGTTCCCATTTCTTCATCTACACAACCCCCCCCCCCCCCCCCCCCCACCTTTTTTTTTTGTTTTAAAAGTTCAAATTTTTGCCAAGTCATTGCTATGACAAAAGAAGTGTTAGCCTGCACTCGTTTTTCCCCCCCCTACTAATTAATTGTTAACAAAATGTAACTTAACTGAATTAAAAAAAAAAAAAAAATCCTAAAACACTTTACAACAGGGACAGCACTAGGGAGAGACAGCAGACCTGCCACAAGGTGGAACGAAACTTGGTTCCCATTCTTTCACTTTGTACACGAGTGAAAAAGTTCTACCGCCAGGGGAAGTCATTATTGGTATATGGACTGAAGGCGTTGTTTCCCTTCGTCGCTAGTTGCCCGTCCATAACAGTAACTTAGGACAGTGCACGCTCTGTGGGGCCATGTGTGATCATCTTATCAATAGAACACGGGTCTGCCATTTGCTCAAGAGCCGCTGTGCGGATCCGCATTAAGAATTCATCGGCGCTCTTTTCGTCGGGCTGATAGACGTCGGGACATACCATGACAGTGGAATGCAGGCCTGTCATGCAGTCTCGGACTGGCATGGATCCCCAGAGCATCATCATCTTCATCACCCCCCCCCCCCCCCCCCCCCCCAATCATCGAACAGCATTAAAGAAAAAGATAGGAATCTAGTTGCAAAGTAAGAGACGACTGCAGGCGGAAATCTAAACAAATCTTGAATGTTAGCGAACCGAAAAAAAAAAAAAAAAAAAAAACCGTGGGGACCAACGAATCACAAGACAAAACACGACGCGTTTCGACCTCTTAGGTCTTCTTCAGGCCAGATACAACAACAATTAGGACAACGAAAGTGGACGAGCAAATCACTTATCTTCAATCACGTCAGCACTAAAGGAAAGTCTCGGACTCTGATGACGTTCTTCATGCCATGCCCTCACAGTGACCTCCGTTTCCATTTCACTCTCCAGGTCTTTGTCCTTGGAGACGTCCGTGTCGAAGTCGCCGCCATCGGCGAATTCACGAGAGCCGTCGGTGGAGGCCGAAACCTCATCCACACTGCTGACTGCGCGCGACATAAGCGATGATTGTGGTCGTAAGGGGTTAAAACTAAACAGGTTGGTGCCCTCCGTAGGTTTGGATCACGCACTGTGCATCATGACACTCCATCGAAGTGACTCGGCAGAAGGTGTGTGTGTGTGTGGGGGGGGGGGGGGGGGGGGGGGGGGGGGGGGGGGGGGGGGGCGGGGGGAGGGGGGCCTCGTGATGGAGGTGTGACGGCTTGACACCGACTGCTCACTTGTAGATTGCCGGTGCCGGATCCGCCGAGGAGGAGGAGAGAGAGAGGAGAAGAGAGAGAGGAGAGAGAGAGAGAGAGAGACGAGAGAGAGAGAGAGAGAGAGGAGAGAGGAAAGCGGGGTGGCGGTTTCAAGACGAGGAACTCTTAATTTTAACAGTGTTTCCCGTAGCTCCCGCCGAACAACACGGGACATACGAATCACAAGACAAAACACGGCGCGTTTCGACCTCATAGGTCTTCTTCAGGCAAGAGAATCAACACTCAGGACAACGACCATGACGAATGAGAGCAATGAACTCCGGCAGCCAAACAGACGCCGTGAAGCGACATACAAGACAACGATGAGCAGTCAGTGGGAATCAAACACTGAGCTGTAAAGGAAGGCGACTGCAGAAGCCACACCGTGCGCGTCTGTGAGTTTGTGTGAGTGTGTTCGTGTGTGTGTGCGTACGTGCATGCGTGCGTGTATATGTGTGTGTGTGTGTGTGTGTGTGTGTGTGTGTGTGTACGTGTGTTTGTGTGTGTGTGTGTGTGTGTGTGTGTGTGGTGTGTGTGTGTGTGTGTGTGTGTGTGTGTGTGTGTGCAGCACGTGCGCCAGCATGTGGTGTGTGTGTGTGTGTGTGTTGTGTGTGTGTGTGTGTGTGTGTGTGTGTGGTGTGTGTGTGGTGTGTGGTGTGTGTATGCTTTAAAATAGAATTAGTATTTCATCATGTTTTTCTGTAATATGCGCTATGGGCTCCTGCGAGGTAAACTCCCTTGCTATTTAAGCGCTCTATACATATCCTTTTACATTCCATTCCATTCCATTCCATTCCATCCATTCCATTCCCTTGTGTTCAAGCCACTACAGATGGCACAGAAGATGAGTCAGAAAAAGACCAAATCTCTGGGGGTTCGTCCTCGGACCGCATTCCACGCCTCAAGCATCGTCAAAAACAATGGGTTTGGGTCCTCCTACAGTGTACAATCTTGCAGACCCATCCTGGATCGACTCTTTGATCCGGATCCGCAACAGGGATCCGTACCATAATCTGGTGGCTTCCTTCTTAGGGCACGTTCCATCTTTGGACAAAGTTGGATTAAAATGGGGTTGCTGAGTGCTTTTTTTTTTTTTTTTTTTTTTTTTTGCGTAATCTTGTTTACAAACGAACGATCGAAGAGCCGCGGGCGATAAAACTTAAATTCTCTCTCGGGACGTGACAATCAGAACAAGAACAAACAACAACAATGGCAGCAGCAGCAGCAACAACAAAAAAACAGTAGAAAATTCAGATAAAAAATGTTGCGCAACAATCAGACGATATACGATAGAAAAAGGAAGTTGCAGAAACTGGACCTCTCCCCCCCTACGCCACCTCCCCCCCCCCCCCTCCCCCCCTCCTACTCTTTCCGACATAATTAGTAAAAAGACACAAACAGTGATCGCAAGGAAGAGACCCAAGAAGAGACCCAAAAAAAAAAAAAAAAAAAAAAAACCCAGATAGCTACAATATAAGCAAACAGTGGAAAAGAAAAGAAAAAAACAAAAAAAAGGGGGGGGGGGGGGGGGGGGGGGTTGAAACCATGAATATTATGAAACAATGAATGAAAGAAAAAATGAAAACAAGAAAGAAGAAATGAATGACCAAAGAAAAAGAGAAAGAATAAAGAAAGACGGGGAAAAAACCCCCAGATAGGAAAAACAATTATTAAGACAACAAAGGAGGGGAAAAAAAGAAAAGAAAAAGAGAAGGAAAAAAAAAAAAAGACAGAAAAAGGAAGGAAGGGGGCAGAAGGGAAAGAAAAGAAAGAAAGACAAGAAGAGGTTGAAAAAGAAAGAATATTATAGAAACAAATGAATGAGAGGAAGGAAAAAGAGAAGAACTGAAAGAAAAGGGAAGAGAATGAAAGGACAACAAAGAAAGGAAGGAAAGAAGGAAAGAACGAGAAGAAGGAGGAGAGGGAAAGAAAGAAGGAAGGAAGGAAGGAAGGAAGGAGGAAAGGAGGAAAAAGATAAGAGAAAGAAAAGAAAACGACTAAGGGGGGGAGGGGGGGGAGGGGAAAGGGGGGGGGGGAAGGAGACAGCCCACGAGGAGAAAGGAAAAGGCTAAGGAGAGTCAATAAGGGAGGGGGAGGGAGAGGAAAAGAGGAGGGCAAGGAGGAAAGGAAGAAAGGGAAAGGGGGCAAAGGACGGGGGCAAGCGGAAGAGGTAAGGGTAAGGGGGGGGGAGGGGAGGGAAAGTAGAAAGGGATAAAAGGAAAGCTAAGAAAGAAGAAGAAAGAAAGGAAAGAAGAAAGAAACGGAAAAGGAAAGAAGAAAGACAAAGAGAAGAGAAAGGAAACAAACAAACAAAGAAAAGACAAACAAACAAGAAAAGGATGAGAAGGAAATGGTAGGAAGGGAAGGACAGTGACAGTATGAATGTAAGAAAAACAGACGAAAACAAAAAAGGAAACACCAAAAAAAAAGAAGGGAGAAAGAAAACAAAGCGAACACAAACATGCCAGCAAAGACCAGTATCAGGCACAGCACCAACCCTGATAGTTGTCGGGTGGATGCAGCAGGCTTGGCTGGAGCTGTGGGGATTTGGCTTGGGGACGCCTTCACGGGAGGCCCAGCGGAACAGCATCCCATTTCCACATGCCAAAGCCCAGGTCTTCAAAGCACGCATTCTTAATCCAAGATTTCTCCTCTCTCTCTCTCCTCATCTCTCCTCTCTCGCTCTCTCTATCTCTCTCGCTCCTCTCTCTATCTCTAAGCCTAAGCACTACGAGCTCTCTCCTCTCTTCTCTCTCTCATCTCTCTAATCGTCTCATTCTAAGCATACTTCTCTCGCCTCTCTCTCTACTCTCTCCCTCCGACTCTCTCTCTCTCTGTCTCCCTCCCTCCCTCCCAGTTTCTATCTCTCTGTTTCTCCCTCTCCCCCCCCTCTCTCTCTCTTCACACACTCTCTCTCTCTCATTCTAAGCAATACCTCTCTCTCTCTCACTCTCTCTCTCTCTCTCTCTCGCTCTCTCTCTCTCTCTGTCTCTCTCCGTCTCCAGCCCCCCGTTCCAGTTCTCTCTCTCGGGTTTCTCCCCTCCCCCTCCCCCCCCTCTCCCTCTCTGTTCATCTCTCCAACTCTCTCTAAATCTCACTCTGTGGTCATCTTTATTTCCTTTTATTTCGTGTGTGGGTTTAGAATCAGCAGGGCAGGGAGAGAGAGAGAGGGTCAGGTCAGTGGGAGTGGCAAGCATAGGGAGTGAGGGGCAGGATGGGGGGGGGGTGGCAACCAAGCAGAGGGCTGTGTTGGGGTTGGGGGGGCGGGATAGGGGTTGGATGGGTGGAGATATAAAGAAGTCTGGATTTGTGGGGATGGATACATTTCCATCATTGTTCGAATGAAATGTTTAGGTTTTCTTTTTTTTTCCCCTTCACGGTTTGTTAAGTGGATTTTCTTCTTTTTCTTTTTCCCGTTTGGTTTATTAATGTAGATCTCTCTGTCCTCTCTCCCTATCGTCTCTCTCTCTCTCTATCTCATCTCTCTCCTCTCTTCCTCCCCCTCTCCCCCTCTCTCCCTCTTTCCAAAAAACAAAACTACAAAAAAAAGAATGAATAAAATAAGAATACATAGGATTAAAATAAGTCATGACAATGGAGAACGAAAATAAGTGGACAGAAGTGGAGGTAACTGGTTTTTTCAGTTGAAAAAAAGAATGAATGAATGATGTTTTTTCTTGTATTGTCCTTCATTCCATCACGACCCGGTTATTTCCAGAACAGGCGACCCGCAGACCGGTCGGCAGTTCGCTATCGTGTGTGAGTGAGTGAGTGAGTGAGTGAGTAGATTGGTGTGTGTTGTGTGTGTGTGGGTGGTGTGTGTGTGTTGTGTAGGTGTGTGTGTGGGTGGTCTGTCTGTCTGTTGTTGTCAGTATTCTCTCTCTCTATATCTCTCTCTCTTCGCCTCGTTCCTCTCTCTCCTGCTCTCTCTGCTCTCGCGATCTCTTCTCCTCGTCTCTCTCTGTCTCTGCGTGCGTGTCGTGTGTGCTGTGCGTGCATGCGTGTGATGTTGTGTTTTACAGTGTGGTGTGTGTGTGTGCGTGTCGTGTGTGTGGTGAACTGTGCGTGCGCGGCTGCGCGCGCGCCGCGGTGTGTGTGTGTGTGTGGGTAGTGTGTGTGTCTGTCTGCCTCTCTCTATCTCCTCTCTCTCCTATCTCGCTAAGCTGTGAGCGTGCGTGCGTGTGCGTGAGTGTGCGTGCGTGCTGCGTTGGCGTGTGTGTGGTGTGTGGTGTGTGTGTGTGTGTTTGTGTGTTTGTGTGTATGCGTGTGTCTGTCTGTCTGTCTGTTGAGTATGCAGGTAACGCGCTTGCTGTGCATGTTACTGTTATAAATCTTCGCCTCTTTGCATTGTGCTGTTATCTAGTTCATAAAAAGAAAAACATAAAAAGCGGATCGGCCACCACTGTTGAAATTACAAACAAACACACACACACACACACACACACACACACAAGGGATAGACATAACGACGCGAGAACTCAATACAACCACACCCACGCCAGAGAGAGAGAAGAGGAGAGAGAGACGAGAGCGGATGGAGAGGAAGAGGAGGGAGCGACAGAGGAGGACAGGGGACGAGGAGCAGAGGGAGGGGGAAGGAGAGGACACAGAGGTTGGAGAGAGGGGAGAGAGAGAGAGAGGAGAGGAGAGGGGACCCGCCCCGAGAGAGAGAGGAGAGAGGAGGACCGAGACAGGGAGAAGAGAGGGAGGAGGGAGGGGAGCAGCCAAAGTTCAGAGGACTAAGGGCTCGCCATACTGGGACTTCCCCATGAGGAGGATTCTACGAGAGGCGGGGAAAAAGTAGCTAGTGACAGAACACCGGAGAGAGGCGAGAGGATACTTTCTGTTAATGAGAGTTATTTAATCAGCTCACGCAGAAAAATCCGTCAGACAGACATTCTGGAGGAGAGGACGGAGATGGAACAGACAGACGGAGAGGAGGGGAGAATGGCGACGAATTGCATTTGCAGGGCGATGAGGGCAGAGGGAAAAAAAAAAAAAAAAAAAAAAAAAAAAAAAAAAAAAAACAACAGAAAAAATAAAAAAAAAAAAAAAAAAAGAAAAAAAAAAAAAAAAAAAAAAAAAAACCGACCCCAGTGGCTGAGCCAGGAGACCAGCCAGAGCCATAACCCCGGAACACGCCCCCCTCAATGGACTCTGAGATAAATCAGATTGCCAACATCCACAGAAGGGAAGGAGTAGCCTACCTAGACAGGAAAGAGGAGAGTAAAAGGCCAGAGGGTTGTATGGGTAGGATATGAAGGGAGCTTCCTTCTGTATCAGAGAGAGTTTGCGAGAGGTTTTTTGTGTTTTTCCAGGGGTGGTGGAGTGTTTCCTTTCTCTTTACAGATGAAGGACCAGACCCAGGTTAGCCAGTGAGAGACGCATCCCAAAATTCACGATGCTCTACCATACCAAGGCAAGATACAATGGCATCAGATTCTGATCGCGCGTTTTTTTGAAATCTCTGGGTTGCGACAACATGGATGGGCCATCCGTCACAGCGGCTAGGCCCGACATACCGTTCCACCACAGTACATGCTGGTAGGGTAGGCCATAAGACGATAATGGACTTATGGCACAGCGAAAAAAAAAAGAGGACCATACACAGTGACGATTGAAAAGAAATACCTACAGGCAGGAGAAATACAAGTGACATTGATCAAAACTGATATCACAAGTCAGGACAAAAGCAAAAACAACGCGCGCGCGGCATACCAATACAAACGACAAGAATTACAGCCAGTTAATGAAGAAAAAATGCTCGAAAACGAGCCCGGAACAGATACCACCCCCCCCCCCCCCCCCCCCCCCCCCCCACCCCCCCCCCCCCCCCCCCCCCCCCACCCCCCCCTGCACCCGGCCCAGCACCATCCCCCTGTCAACGGCGTTTCTTGGCTGTTCTAATGCGGACACATGGAAACGACACACACACACACACACACACACACACACACACACACACACACACACACACACACACGCGCGCGCGCGCGCGCGCGCGCGCGCGCACACGAAAACACACACACACACACCACACACACACACACACACACACACGCACACAATGCATCACGAAAGACAGGCTTACCGCTGTAAGCTTTGATTATCATAATGACCGATTGATTGCTCGCCCGCACTCTTTTCTCCTCGTTATTATTCGTTCCATGTGATTATTTCGTCAACCAGTTGGGGGTGGAGGGGGAGGGGAAGGGGGGGGGGGGAGAGGTGGGAGAGTGCATCTTTCAGGAGATCCGAGTAAAGGTTGCATCACGCGGATTCTTGACCGTGGTCTGTGCCGATAGGGGCTTCCAAAGCTTCAGGTTGTCATGCTGTCAGTGGAAGCTTTAACATTTTTCACCCCTAAGCCCCACCCCCCCCCCCACCCCCCCCCCCACCCCCTCTTATCTCCTGAAGATGCCGGGAACTCTCTAAGTGGGAAATCTACGCAAAAGAGATTTTTGTCTTCTTCGCTCGTTTTTCTCTCCGTCTGTAAAATGGAACGAGCGGATTGGAAGAGAGAGAGAGAGAGAGAGAGAGAGAGAGAGAGAGAGAGAGAAAGAGAGGCAGGCAGAGAGAGAGAGAGAGAGAGAGAGAGAGAGAGAGAGAGAAGGTATATCATGTATGCAACGGGCGACAAAGCTGGCTGGCCTGAGGGTGGGGGGGGGGGGAGGAGAGAGAGATGGTGGCGGTAGGTGCGGAGATGGGGAGGAAAGGGGGGGGGGGGGGAGGTGCTAAATCGTTTTATAGCGGGCTGCAACCCTGGCGATAATCTAATATTTCAGAACCCTCCCAACACATTCAGCAATAAGCTAGCCCTTTTTAGCATTCTTTATGATCGGCCCCCTGCAAAATATTAGCCTATTTTTCTGTACTATGCACACCATCCCACCCCACCCCCAACCACCGCACCCCTCCCTGCATCCCGCGCCCTCGCCCAATCTTTCTTTCAAGCTCAGCGTTTGAGAGATGCAGTCGTCAGTAAGCCTGTCTTTCAAGAACTCTTCTCCCCTTTGTTATTTATGTCCTTCCATGTTTCCATAGAAACGACATATGATGTGACAGCCTACAAATCGCCTTCGGGTGCAAAAGGGTGAGAGAAGTTTGGTTGGGGGAGGGGGGGGGGGGGGGGGGGGGGAGACTAGGGCATTCGCATATTTAAGTGTATTTCTGTGGGTGTGTTTACAATCACTGCCAATCATTGTTGCCGAGACCTGAACCAAGCATGTATATGTCTGGGAACGATAAATGAGGCTGATACACACCATCTTGTGGGTTTTGTTTTTAATTTTGTCGCCTGCTCAGTCTTGTATAACAGAAGAACGTATTACCAAAGACCATTAGAAACCACACCCACACATACGCGCGCGCGCGCGCGTGTACGCACACTCACACAAACACATGCACACACGCGCGCGCGCAAGCACACTCACACACACAACTCAGAGCAAACTTCTGAACTTGAACAACCAAACAACAAACCACACCTTCAACTCATATCTTAAACAAGTAAGTAGCGGGGAAAGGGGGGGGGGGGGTGAGAAATTAATTTGTGGGTCACACACATTCACAGCAAATAAACAATAATTTAGCCACATTACATCTTCTCGGTTCATGAAATCAATGGACAGGGGAATAAAACTTTGTTTAAATCTGACACTTCTGCATTTAACCGATCGATATCTTCGTCCTGACTGAAGAAGGTCATACTGATTTGCAAGAACGTGGGTCTGGTCACACGTAATCTTCTTCGCTTTACAAACAACACGGCACCTGTATAGCTCACTCAGACTTTTTTGTCTCTCACCAACGATTTTTCCTCCCACGTTCACCACTTTCTCAAGCACATTTCTGCTCTTCACAGTCAACCCACCATACCAACACATAAATGAGAAAGTTAGAACAGATTCCAAGAAGCATGAATAAAATGTCCGAAGAATGTCAGTATTCACATGAAATGATCGCAGCTTGCGAAGACAATATAATCTGGTTTGACATTTTTTGTGGACATACTCAACATGGGATTTAAAATTCAGCTTATTATCTATAAAAGTTCCTAAATATTTGTATGATTCAACACGTTCTACTTCAGCACCTTTGATAAAAAGTGGTGGTACAGCTTTTGGATTCTTTCTAAAATCAATCAACATTTCTTTCGTTTTTGTTACATTCAGATCAAGATAGTTATGATCGCACCAGTCAACAAATCTTTGAACCTCCTGAAGTAAACAGAATCAGAGTTGGAAAGATCCACAAGTGCTGAGTCATCTGAATATTTAATGTACAAAGTTGAATCACTTCCTGAACAATCATTTGTGTACAGAGTAAAAAGCACTGGTGAT
>JADBJO010009127.1:63586-71086 GCA_016801955.1 Conus betulinus
CATGTCAATGAGCACTCGTTTTTACATTCCGTATGCACCACTTTTTTCGGAAGATTTTATTCTCTTCTCTTTTCGACGTATGTATTCAATGCACTTTTTATTTTTCAGGTACTGAAAACGGTCTCGACAATGATCGTTCGTTGCACCAGATCCGTGGGGTTTTTTTTGTTGTTGTTTTTTTTTTTTTTTTTTTTTTTTACTCTCTCGCTCGCTCAAGACCGTGTTTTGTGTCGGACAGGTTGGTCCATTCTGAGGGTTGTTCGTGAGAGTGAGTGTGTGTGGTGTTTTTTTCTTTCTCTGTTTGCACTTCTGTACACACAAAAAAAGAGCAGATGCACAACGCCTTAGAACATTCCACTTTCTACGGCTGCTATTCTTACCGTTCTCTTTCCACGCTTTTTCACTCCACTCACTGTCATTTCCCGACAGACGGTCGGACTTCCTCCTTCCCAACCAATCTCCCGCCACGTCTAACCGGCAACACACCACCGAGGGAGTCAATGGCAGGCGTGTAGCCTTCAACCCTTTGAAGGAACACTCGGTGATAGGGTCTGTCACAAGCGTGTAGGTAACAGACACAGACAACTTGTCCCCATGTCAGACGACCGATACACATATCACCTCAGTTAATCGAAATCCCAGACTGACAGCAGCGGATCCTCTCCCAGACGAAGCAGCTGCTGCATGCCCCTTACATGACACCCCGTACTTCGCAAAACTAAAATAAAGAAATACAAGAAAAGATACCCACCTGTCCCGGTGGCAACCTTCATATAAATTCTTAGCATAGCACACACACACACACACACCACACACACACACACACAACACACACCACGGGAATAAGAAGCGGTGCTAAGGGGGGGGGGGGGGGGAGGATGGGGAGAGACAGACAACCCACCACAATTTTAAAAGAGAGAGAGAGAGAGAGAGAGAGAGAGAGAGAGAGAGAGAGAACAACGGCACGTTTCGATTTTCTTTTTTTTTCTTTTTTCTTTTTTTTTTTTCTCACTAACACCCCACCCACAGTCACCAAAACTTGTTGCTCCGCGATTCGCGCACCCCCACCACTCAATCATCACTCCTCCCACTCACGAAACAACAAACGTTGAAGAAAAAAAAAGAAAAAAAAAAAAAGCCCAACAAAACCATCAACTGTGTCCCCCTCCCCTACCACACATACACACACCCACAACACACACACACAAAAAAGAAAGGTGTCGGTCGCTCTTGTCCTACACTGCACGCACACGTACACTATTTTGTGGCCGTCGCGCGTCCCATTCACATTATGACACCCACCGAAACACGAGCGCCGGCCCCAGCACCCCGCAAGCTGCCCGCGGAATCTGACGGAGAGTTGCACCCCCCGCCGCTCGTGCCACGCTCCTCAAATGATGCCGCCGCCACACAGGTGCTTGACTTGCTTGCTTGCTTGCTTGCTCCGCGTGTGTGTGTGTGTGTTTGTGTGTGTGTGTGTGTGTGTGTGGTGTGTGTGTGTTGGCTTGCCTCGTCGTTCGTCTCCCCCCCCCCCCCACCCCACCCCCCCCCATCCTTCCACTTTTGCTAGCGACGTCGACAACACCACTATTGTGTGTGTGTGTGTGTGTGGTGTGTGTGGTGTGTGTGTGTTCGTGTGTGTGCGTGCGTGTGTGTGTGTATGTGTGTGTGGTGTGTGTGTTGTGTGTGTGTGTGTTTGTGTGTGTGTGTTGTGTGTGTGTGGTGTGTGTTTTGTGTGTGTGTGGTGCGTGTGGCGCGCGTGCGAGCTTGCGTGCGTTCGTTTCGTGTGTGTGTGTGTGTGTGTGTGTGTGTGCGTGCGTGCATGCATGCGTGTGTGTGCACGTTTGTGGCGGAAGGAGGTGGACCAGAATATATGCGGGGGGGTTGGGGGTGGGGGGACTTGTGGTCATTAACTTGGTACTGACATCGCTTTGGGTGGCATGGAATTGAGGCGTGGATGTGCGGGTGGGCTGAACTTCGTCGTCGTCGTCGTCGTCGTCGTCACCGCCGCCGTCTTCGTCATCCGCAAGGTTCGTTCTTCACCCATGCTCATCAGAACTGATTTTTTTTTCTTTTTTTCTTTTTTTTTTCCGAAGGAACAAGATAGAAAACATATTCGTGCTGTCCTTTTTTTTTTTTTTTTTTCCTGCTTGACATTGTACCTTTCTGTCCTCCTTTGCCATCGGTTTCTGTACTTTGCTGTATATTTTTTTTTCTACCTATTTTACACTGCCCCCACCCATCCTCTCCTTCTCTCCCCCCCCCCCCCCGCCCCCCCCCCCCCCCCCCCACCTCCCCCCCCCCCCCCCCCCCCCCTCAATTCCTCTCCATCTGTGTCTTAACGTCGTTCTCGTCCTCTTTCCTCTCCATCTGTGTCCTACTGCGTCTCTCTTCTCTCTCCCTCGTCCATGTGTTTTTATCTCCCCTGCTATGTCCTATGTCCCCCCTCTCTGCGCTTGACTGCAAACTCTTCTTCCCGCGCTACATCCCCGATTTTATCCATTACCCCCCGTCTTTTCTATCAGTTTCCAAAATCTGCCTGTTCACACTCGCTCTTATCTTACTCCCCCACCCCCCCCACCCCACCCCCCCCCCCGAACCCCCCCCACCCCCCACCCCCCTACCCCCGCCTCCCGCCTCCCCCCTGCGCCCTTAAGAATTGCTTAAGAATCGTACTGTCTCCTCGCCCTGCCCTGGGGGGGTGTTTGTCTATTTTATGTGTTATTTTTTCCTATCAAAACTGACAGCTGGTTTTTTTTTATCATGTGTCACCACCCACCCCCACCCCCCCCTCCTTCCCCACAAAAACTGCCGACGTTCCGTTGTGTGTTACGGGGGGCCCGCCCGCATAACGATCTTTGCGCCCAACGTAAAAAAAATCCCATCAACTTTCTGAAGAGAAGGTCAGTTTGGCCGTTGGTATGGGTGATGACCTGACACTCGCCTTCATAATAGCGTGGCATCCTCTGTAAAAATCGGAGGGATTGAGGCGAAAGTCTGAGCGGACTGCTATTTCGACTTGCACGACACGAAAAAAAAATGATTAAATTTACATTCCTGGCCATTTTTCCTCCAACCAAACTGCCCATTTCCCTATCTTGTTATCATTCTCCCCATCCTGTTTGCTGTTTTTTACTGTCATTTTCCCTCCATCCTGTTTCCCCATCAAATTACCTTACTGTCACCTTGGGTCCATTCACTTACTGTAACCTTTTTTTTT
This sequence comes from Conus betulinus, assembly GCA_016801955.1. NCBI lineage: Eukaryota > Metazoa > Mollusca > Gastropoda > Neogastropoda > Conidae > Conus > Conus betulinus. The sequence continues at coordinate 66,807 of JADBJO010009127.1, forward strand.
CCCTCAAATTACCTTACTGGTCTGTTTTTTTTCATCTTTCAAGACTTCCTTTTTTTTTTACTGTCATTACCATTTCCATTACAACTGCTGGTTTCCCTATCTTACTGTCCTGTTTTCCAACCTACTATCTTTCAAACCTCACGTCATTACCCTGTTTCCAACACTACTGTCATTTCCTCCATGCAACTGCTGGTTCCTCTATCTTACTGTCCTGCAAACGCTGGTTTTTTTTTTGTTTTTTTTTCCCTATCCCAACTTCCTGTTTCCAAACACACTACTGTCATTATCTCCATTGCAACTGCTGGTTCCTCTATCTTACTGTCGTTTGTCCCCTATCACAACTCCCTCTTTCCTTTAGTTTACTGTCATTTTTTTTTTTCTCTCTCCATCAGAACTGCGTGTTTCCCCTTTCTTTACTAGAGTCACACTCCTGCCTTCCTCCTCCCACCGCCCACCCACACCCACACCCCCCCCTTTCAAACTGCATTTTTTTTCTCCCCCTATCTTTACGCTAACTGTTTTTCCCATTTAAAGCGCCTGTTTTCTTCTCCCCCCGTCTACTAATCATTTCAGTAAGCAAAAACTGTCCCGTTTCCCTATCTTAGTGGCCTGTTTCTCTACACCCGCTATCATCCTCGCCCCCTTAAAACTGTCTCTTTCCCCTGCCTGAGTGGTCATTTTGTTTTTCCTCCCCAAACCGCCTGTTTTCTTTTTCCTATACCGTTCGTCTACTTCATACCCTCACTTTCCCCCCCCACCCTCCCTTTTTCCCCCCCCCCCCCTCCCCCTCCCCCCCAAAAAAAAAAACAAAACCCTCACTGTTTATCAATCTCTTCTTTCCACCTCTCCCTTCAAAACTGCCCTGAGTCCCAACCTTTTACTGATATTTCCCCCTATTTAAAACTGCCTGTGTCCCCCCCTCCCCCCTATCTTTCCGTTAGCATCCCCCTCTCCCCTTCCCCATCCCCACCCCCCCAACCCCTTTCCCCCAAAACTACCTCTTACCTTTACCTATTGCTTAAACCCCCATACTTCCCCCAAAACTCATCCGCTTTCCTTCTAAGGCCTTCCCCCCCCCCCCCCCACCCCCCCCATCCCCCCCCCCCCCCCCCCCCCCCGTATTTTTTTCCTGTTAGATCCCCTAATCTTTCCATCCCAATTCCCCCCCCCGCCCCCTCCCCCACCCCCCCCCCCCCCCCCCCCCCCCAGCCCCCCCCCCTCATCTTTCCGTTCTCTTCGTTTCCCTTTTTCCCCTCTCCAACCTGCCCCCTCTTTCCCCACTTAAATCATTATAACTCCCTTTAAAACCTACCGCTTTCCTTCCCCCATCTTAATACCGTCATTTCTCCTCCAAACAGTGCCGTATTTTCCCACCCTTCAAACGTATTCCCCCCCTACCCCCTATTTTTTTCCGTTAGTTCCCCCCCTCCCCCCCCGAAAAAAGCCCCCCCCCCCCCCCCCTCCCCCCCCCTTAACTTACCTCATTTTTTTTTCAGCCTCACAAATTTCAACCACCGTTCTCCCCCCCCCCCCCCCCATTTCTTCCCCCCCCCCCCCCCCCCCTATTTTCCCCCCCGCCCCCCCCCCCCCCCCCGCCCCCCCTATCCCCCCCTCCCTCCCCCCCCGCCCCCCCCGCCCCCACCCCCCCCGTCCCTGAAAACAAACCGCTTTCATTCCTTCGTATTCCTTTTCCCATGCCCTGCGTGGGCCACCCCCCCCCCCCTAGGAAAGTTTCCCGCCCCCCTTCTCCCCTCTCCTCGTTAAAAAAAAAACGGCTTCAATTTTCTCTATCCTTATTACTGTACATCTTACCTCTGTCCCAAAACGGCCGTTTCCCCACCTTTTCCCTCCCCTACCCCCCTTTCGGTCCCCCTCTTCGTCACTGTCATCAAACCATCTACCCCCCCCCCCCTACCCCCTTTCTGGAACTGTCTCCTGACTATTCTTACTTTCTTTTCTTTTCCTCCCCTAAAAAAAAAAAAATCGCCTATCATTACCTGACTATCCTTTTGCACCCCTAAAACTTTCACCTCTACTTAACTTACATCAGTCATTTTTTTTTTCCTCCACAAAAACTCTTCGTTCTTATCAGGTTCTTACAAGATGTTCTTGCTGTCATTTCCCCCCCCCCCCCCCCCCCCCCCCCCCCCCCCCTGAAGACGTCGCTGGTCTTTTTACCTTATTGTCGATGTTTTTCCCACGAAAATGACTGCGTGTGTCCCCCCATCTTTATCTAATTTTCCAACCCCTCAAAGTTTCCTCTTTACCTTATCTCGCGGTCATTTTACATCTCTAAAAAAAACTGGATTTATTTTTTTCTCGTATTACTTTTACACACCCCCCCCCCCACCTCTACCCCCCCCCCCCCCCCCCCCCCCCCCCCCCCCTCTCCCTTCTTATCCAACAATCCCTTTCCCCTTCAAAACGGTGTGTCTTCCTTAATCGTAGTAGTATTTTCACCCCTCAAAGCTATGTCTTCTGTAATCATACAAGTACCCCCCCCCCCCCCCCCCCCCCCCCCACCACCTTCAAAATGTGTCTTCCTTTATCGTACTAGTATTTCCCCCTCAAAACTGTGTCTTCCTTTGTCGTACTAATATTTCCCCCCTCAAAACTGGGTCTTCCTTAACCGTACTAGTATTTTCCCCCCTCAAAACTGTGTCTTCCTTATACTAGTATTTTCCAACTCAAAAACTGTGTCCTCCTCAATCGCACTAGTATTTTCCCCCTCAAAACCGTGTCTTTCTTAATCTTACTAGCATTCCCCCCCCCCCCCCCCCCCCCCCCCTCAAAACTGTGTCTTCTTTAATCTTGCTAGTATTTTTTCCCCCTCACAACTAGTCTTCCTTAATCGTACTAGTATCTCCCCCCCCCCCCCCCCCCCAGTCAAAACTGTGTCCTCCTTAATCTTACTAGTATTTCCCCCTCAAAACTGTGTCTTCCTTAATCTTACTACTATTTCCCCCTCAAAACTATTCTTTTTCCTTAATCTTGCTAGTACTTCCCCACTCAAAACTGTTCTTCCTTAATTTTGCTAGTATTTTCCCCTCAAAACTGTGTCTTCCTTAATCTTACTTCTATTTTCCCCCTCAAAACTATTCTTCCTTAATCTTACTAGTATTTCCTCCTCAAAACTGTGTCTCCCTTAATTTTGCTAGTATTTCCCCCACTCAAAACTGTGTCTTCCTTCACCTTACTAGTATTTCCCTCCTCAAAACTGTGTCTTCCTTAATCTTTAGTATTTTTTCTCCCTCAAAACCGTATCTTCCTTAATCTTGTTAATATTTCCCCACTCAAAACTGTCTCTTCCTTAATCGTACTAGTATTTCCCCCCCTAAAAACTGTGTCTTCCTTAATCTTGCTGGTATTTCCCCCTCAAAAAAAATGTGTCTTCTCTAATCTTACTAGTATTTCCTCACTCGAAACTGCGTCTTCCTTAATCTTACTAGTATTTTTCCCCCTCAAAACTTAAACCCTTGCTTAACTAAATGTCACTCTCTCTTCCCTCAGACCAGAGTCGTTCCTTTATATGTTAGTATCATTTTCTCCGCGGAGCTGCGTCCTTTGTCGTCTTACTGTCGGTGTCCCCCTCCAAATTGCCCGTTATCAATCGGTCATTTTACTCCTCTTAATTGCCTCTGTCCCTGTCTGACGCTGCTTTCTCTTCAAACCTGCTGTCTCTTTAGCTTACTATCATTTTCTACTCTCCACACAACGGTTTCTGTATCTTTTCTGTCACTTTTTTTTTTTTTCTTTCTTTTTTTTTTGTTTTGTTTTTTTTTGTTTTCGGTTTTTTTCTTAACCAATCTATGGATATCTTTCTGTCCCGTTACATTTCCTTCAATCAATCCATCAATCATACAAACGCTCAGCCTTTTTTTTTTTGTTTTTTTCTTTTTTTTTCATTCTGTCCTTCAGTCTTTCTTTTTTTTTCTCCTTCTCACTTTCCCTGTTAATCCTATCTATCTGTCTATCTGTCAGTCTGTCTGTCTGTCTATCTATGCACTAAGGTTGAAAGCAAAAGCGACAGAGCAACAGGTTTTTTTTTTGTGGGACTAAACAAAATGGACCGTTGAAACAAAATGAAAAACACCACGCACGCACGCGCACACTCTCTCTCTCTCTCTCTCTCTCTCTCTCTCCTCTCTCTCTCCTCTCTCTCTCTCTCTCTCTCTCTCTCTCACACACACACACACACACACACACACACACACCCTTACACACACACACACACACACACACACCACACACACACACACACACCTTACACACACACACAC
>JADBJO010009127.1:76086-87267 GCA_016801955.1 Conus betulinus
GGGTAGGTGACTATCTGTTCGTATTTCGTTTCCATCGTCCTGAAAGTGACCGTCTCGTTGTATTTCGTTTCCATCGTCTGAAAGGGGCTGTCATTGTGCATCTCGTTTCCATCGTCCTGAAAGGGACTGTCTCTTTGTATTCGTGTCCGAAATGACTGTCCTTTGCTTCGTTTTCATCGTGCTTTAAATACTCTCTTTGCAATTTGCCTGAAGGGAAGAGGATTTGTTTCCATTCCTGTTTCGTTGGTTTGTTCCATCGTCCTGAATGATGTGTTGTCTTCCATCGTCCTGAAGGAGACCAAAGAGGTCTGGTTGCGCGTCGTGTTGGGGCTGTCATTTGTGTTGTTGTTGTTGTTCTCCTTGGCACCCCACCCCCACGTCCTGAAAGGGACCCATTTCCATTTCCCTCCCCGTCCTTGGCGGTAAGCTGATTTATTTCTGTTCAAAGTCCTTGGACCAATTTCCGCCTCCAAAGGGACTGTCTCACTTGCACAAACAGACAGAGACAGACAGTGACCGTCTCTTGTATTTCGTTTCCAGACTGAGACAGAGACGTTCTCTTTGGAGGAGGAGCATCCTGAAGGAGGAGGAGGAGGAGATGCGCGGTAGGGAGCGGGGGAGTGGGGGCGGTGAAGTCCCGTCGGATGTAACTAGCCAACAACTGTAAAGGCCTCTAATGACGTCAGAACCAGATATGACGTCAGCGTTTCGCCAGCGACGTGGGAGTGGGACTGCAGAGGGGAGAGCTGCTGACGATGCGGTGGGATAATCCTGTTAGCCATGGAATAAAGACCACAGCCAGCGCGTGTTCTGATATGCATGCACGCGCTCACGCATGCGCACAGATTGAAGGGAAGGAGAGACAGGAGGGAGGGGGAGGGGAGGGGGGGGGGGGAGAGACAGAGTGGGGGCGGGGGGAGGATGAAGGAAAGACAGACTGTAAGACAGAGAAGTCAGACAGAAAGAGACGAGAGAAGAAAGAGATGGAATGTGTAGAGAGAGAGAGCTAACGAGAGGGAAAGTTAGAGAGGAAAAACGAGAGCGAGGAGAGAGAGCGAGAGAGCGAGAGAGAGAGAGAGAGAGAGACAGATGGAGCGAGACAGACAGAGAAAACAGAGAGAAGGAGAGAGAGAGAAGAGAGAGGCAAGAGAGAAACGACTAGATAGAGACAGAGAGAGAGAGAGAGAGAGGAGAGAGAGAGAGAGAGAGGAGAGAGAGAGAGAGAGAGGAGAGAGGAGAGAGAGGCGGAGGGGAGAAGGAGGGGAGGGACAGACAGAGAGGCAGACAGACAGACAGACAGCTACAGAGAGAGAGAGAGAGAGAGAGAGAGAGAGGAGAGAGAGAGAGAGAGAGAGAGAGAGGAAGAGGATAAATCAAGACACAGATAGTAAGAAGAGCCAAAGACGTACTCTGGAAAACACATTCACGAAAAGAAGAGAGAGGACCAGAGACAGATAGACAGACAAACGCACAAAGAAAGAGGTTCACTGAAACAGAAGCCGAGAAACAAAGATAAGATCAGGGCAAAATGAATTTCGAGTATAATGATATTAAACACATTTTTTTTTTTACAAAATAGATCACAAAGGGTCAGCCACTACTGCCGTCCAATACGACAGCCAAAATACCCCCCCCCCCCCCACACACACACACACACACACACTGTTGTAGGCAGTTCCATACCATAAACAATACTGTCGTCACGCTTACAGCATTATAAGGGGCCAACAACAAAACCCACGCATCTTGTCTCTATCTGTCTATCTGTCTTTCCACCAGTCTACAACCGAGTGCACGTGAAGAGCTTCACACACACACACACACACACACACACACACACACACACACACACACACACACACACACACACACACATATATATATATATATATACACACACAGAGCAACACCCCAGAGCATCTTGTTTTAGACTCTTAAAAGGGGTGGGGTGAGGGAAGGGGGGGGGGGGAGTCAGGATGCAAAAGAATTTAAAACAACAACAACAACAACAAACAAACCGACAGTCTAACTGACAGATTCCTTGACAGACAAAAAAAAGTATACACAGAAAAAAAAAAAAAAGAAAGAAGGAAGAAAGAAAGACAGAAAGAAAAAAGGCATACAAGCTATATTGTTTCCAAACCAGTTCACCGCGTTATCCATAAAAGGTGTCAAAAAGAAGTTTAAGAAAAAAAAAAATGCATAGCTTAACCAATAAAAATGGAAAGGAGAAGAAAAGAAAAAAAAAAAAAAAAAAACCCGCACAGCAATTTTACAAACGCCCCCCCCCCCTCTCTCCTCCCCCCCTCCCCTCCCCCCTCTTAAAGCGTCCCTCTTTCTTCAGTGCCCCCTCCCTAAAACCAAATAAAATCCTATCACACTGTCAATAGATAGCGATGTGAAAAAGAGAGAGAGAGAGAGAGAGAGAGAGAGAGAGAGAGAGAGATCAGATGGAACATACGACGGGTTTGTTTAGCGAGTCTTAGGGGAACAGGAAACTGTGTTTGAACCCCGCTGTCATAAAAATCCCGGCAGTCAAAAACAACACCTCTAGGCCACTCGGTGTGTTTGGGACAGTTACAGAGACACTGAGGAAGTACTGACCAATTGCGGGGAAGGGAGTTTACTGCGTTCAGCCAATCTCTCTCTCTCTCTCTCTCTCTCTCTCTCTCTCTCTCTCTCTCTCTCATGCATATACGCAAGTGCATATGCACGCATGCAAATGATATATGCACTCATGCGCTACACACACGCCCACATGAGAGAGACAGTCAGACTGACAGAGACAGACAGACAGACAGAGACAGAAGGAGAGACAGAGACAGGCAGACAGAGGTAGACACAGAGGGAGATTTTGGGGAATAACTCATGCTTTTAACAGACCAGTAAAAACAATAAGCCAAGAACACAGAAGTAAAAAAAAAAAATAAATAGACAGGAATGAAGAAAAGAAAATCGGGGCAAACGAAAAAAAAAAAAGGGGGGGGGGGGGGCCGAAGGGGAAAGAGTAAAGAAAAGCAAACTGAAAAGGGAACAAAACACCAGCAAACAACAACAACAACAAAAAAACGAAACAGAAAAAAATGAAAAGGAAAGAAAAAAAAAGGGGGGGGTGGGGGGAAGCAACAAGGATATATCAGTCCCATGAGCGAAAGGTAGTAAAAATAAAAGGAAAGAAGGGATAGAAGTGGGAGAAGAAAAAGGAAAAGAAAAGAAACGAGAGAGAGAGAGGGGGGGGGGAGGGAGGGAGGGAGGGAGGGAGGAAATAAAGTAAGTCGAAAACGAAAACTAGACAGGCAGGAGGGAAGGAGGGAGGGAGGGAGGGAGGAAATAAAGTAAGTCGAAAACGAAACTAGACAGGCAGGAGGGAGGGAGGGAGGGAGGGAGGGAGAAAATAAAGTAAGTCGAAAACGAAACTAGACAGGCAGAACAATAAGAAATAAAGGGAACAGAAAGGGAGGGGGAAAAAAAAAAAAAGAGCAGTAGTAACTCAGTTATCACGCACGCCAAGCCCCCACACACAACAACCTGACATCCACCAACATCCTCCAACCGACGCAGAAAGAAGAAGAAGACCCAGGAGTATTACAGCACACACACCACACCTCAGGGAAGAGGACAGGATCTGGGATTGCCACACGACACAGGCAGGGATTCCCAGAGCATCAACATCATCATCCCGCCGATGGCGCCACCACCATCCCTAAATCTGGCTCTTCTCACCTGTCACTTCGCTTTCAGCTGATGTGGATGAAAGAAAGAAAGGAGGAAGGGTGGTGAAGAAAAGATGCTTTTTCTTGGGTGTTTTTTTTTTTTAATTCTTAATCGAAAAATGAAAATGTCGACCGAGAAGTGGGGGGTGGGGGGTGGGGGGGGGGGGGTGGGGGGTGTAGAATGAAATATGAAAGGAAGAAGAATAGAATTTAAAAAAAAAACAAAAACGATTTGAATATATACATATACAGTACAGACAGACACAGAGAAAGGGAGGGGGAGAGAGAGGAGAGAGAGAGAGAGACAGAGAGAGAGAGAGAGAGAGAGAGAGAGAGAGAGACAAACAGACAGACAGACAGACAGACAGACAGATACAGACAAAGATAATATAGATAGATAGATAGACAGATAGATAGATATATAGACAGATAGATAGATAGATAGATAGAGACAGAGATAGATAGATAGATAGATAGATAGATAGATAGATAGATAGATAGATAGATAGATAGATAGATAGATAGATAGGTGGTTAGACAGATAATAGATAGACTGATAGAAAGGTAGGTAGGTAGGTAGAGAGAGAGAGAGAGAGAGAGAGAGAAAGACAGACAGGCAGACAGACAGACAGACAGATAGATAGATACATAGATAATTTGATAGATGGATGGATGGATGGATGGATGGATGGATGGATAGATAGATAGATAGATAGATAGATAGATAGATAGATAGATAGATAGACAGAAGGACAGGACAGACAGACAGACAGACAGATATATAGAGAGATACAGCTAAGCAGTCAGAAGCCTGTAGCCGCCGAACGATCCCAGAGCGAAAACAAACGACAAGAACAGAAACCAGGAAACAGAACAAGACAGGAAAGGAAAGCAGTTAAAAAGGAAAGAACGGGGGAGAGGGGTTCAAAAATAGCTCAGAACGGAAACAAGATGGCAAAGAACAGAGTAACGGAAAACATGAAAAAGGAATGACAGCCATCACACGGGCCGAGTAAACCACTGGCCTCCGCCAACATCCAGCCGACGAAGAGGACGACTCCGAATGGAGTCCACAGGCCACAATCACAGGGCTGCTAGGAGGGCCATAACAGCTCAGTTGGTAGTGCACCGAACTCCAAATCCAAGGGTTGCGGGTTCGAATCTCCGCCGGGCCGTTTCGGTACAGGGAATTTCTCCCTCGGAGTACCTTTGGTTCTGACTCCATTCCCATACAGTCCTACGAATGAGACTGTAAACCGAGGTTCCGTGTGTGAACGCACGCATAACATCATGCACACACGTCAAAATCCCATCACACCAACTTTCGAAACAGAAGGTCAGTTTGGCCGTTGGTATGGATGACACGTTACACATAGCATGCACCTTCCCCGAAGATGGAGTATGGCTGCCTTAAAGGCGGGGTGAAAAAAAAAACACGGTCATACACACAAAACTCCACTCCCTTTGTTGAGCAGACGGGATTAATACCAGCCTGTCTATACAGGGAGTGTCCGCAGGAGTATCAGCCTGCGTACGCAGAAGAAGAAGAAGAAGAAGAAGAAGAAAAGAAGGGGGCTGCTAGCACCCCTGTTTCAACACCACAGCAGAGGGCTCAGCAACCAATCTCAAGATCCCGCACATATTGTATCTTTCATCCCAGCATCTATCCGTTCGCGTCAGTTGTTGTTGTTGTTGTTGTTGTTGTCGTACCCTGGCGAAAAGAAGACTCCAGGGATCATCCAAACAGCCGAAGCACTTGAACACTATGGTACAAATGCATCAGCTGGGGATGAAAACATGACGTGTGTGACCGTTTTTGATTACCCCGCCACGTGGGCAGCCACACTCCGACTTCGAGGGGTTTTGGAGACTGATGGTGTTACGCTAGGAGCTTGTCACGCCTGAAGACAATCCCCGCCGTATAACTATGCTAAGCATAACACCATTTTGATGCAGCCTTGGTGTTCTAGCCTATGTCCATTGGTATGACACAGCCTTAAGCCAAGGCGAGTTCGCTTCAATGCACTGCCCACACAGCAGTGTGAAATTCCACAGGACATTTTCTGAAAATCTTAATGACAAAAAGAAAGAATGAAATGAGCTCTTATCTATAGACCAGCCAATCAAAGACAAAGAAGAAGAAGAAGAAGAAGAAGAACAAGAACAAGAAATGAATACAGAGAAAAAGAAAAAAACAAATTTTTCAAAAAGGTGAAGATGGGAAAGCAAGAAAAAACGACAAAGCCAGCCAAAAAAGAAACGGAAACAAAGCTTACAGCAGTCCAAAGAGAGAACGTCCAAACACCAATGAGAAAAATAAACAAAAAAAAAAAAAGAAGAACAAGAACAAGAAGAAAACGAAAACGAGAAGAAACAAGAACTGGATGGACCTATCCGGAAATAAAAACACAGTAAAACGAAAAGAACAACAACAAAACAGAACTAATACAGGTATCAAGAACCCCGACAACACCGCTGACATCAGCAATGACCCAAACGGAGATGAAGACGAGGACGAGGAATGCAAAACATTCCTCACAACCAGGCAGCAAGCATCTCCATACACAGCACTGGGGGGTGTGGGGTGGGGGGAGAGGTGGGGGGTGGGGGTGGGGGGGCGGGTTCAGAGACCATCAGTACCGTCCATGCCATAACTTTCATCCTATTTCCAGTGCATTCGCTTCAGCCCATTGCCCAAACCTACAGCGTGACTTTGAAATCCATGTTCTCTCTCTCTCTCTCTCTCTCTATATATATATATATATATTATATCCAAGGAACAATTTCTACAATTTAATGAAACACTTTATGGGATCAATTAACAACATCTATTCAATCAAGAAAAAGAAACTTATTCTTCAATCAATTTGATAATTAGCTCCGAGCCCCCACCTTGGTTCTTCCCACCAGCTCCGAAAGTATATAGTAAGTCCTACCACTTATCCCCCAAAAAAAAATCAAAATACGAAAAGAAATGGATGACGCCCCCCCACACACAAATCAACAAATATCATAGCAAGACATAGACAATATTTGCCTCACCTTAGGTTTCGGAGGGGGGGAGGGGGGTGGTCTCACACACACACACACACACACACACACACACGCTCGAACTCGGCTAAGCTCACACAGGCAATGTCTGTGGGGGCGCCGTCCCACTTCTTGCCGCTTACTGTCGTCGCGTTGTCCTTGCTGGCACGGACTTTACACCCTCACACCTGAGGATGAAGGCGAGGGGTTGACCTCCAAGTTTCTGCTGGCCTACCCCTGCCCACACTTGTTGGTCCCTGGAGTCTCAGCCGGGTGCCGGTTTCCCGTCGGGGCCGCACTTCCCCCCCCCCACTCAGTCTCTCAGGTTGTCGTCGGCGCCGGACGTCCGCCAGGGATGTCCCCCTCTTCGGCTCCCTCGCTGGAGCCTCGGCAGTACACTGGGGGCCTATTAGACTTGCCCAAGTCTCTGGTCACTCCGCCCACTGGACCGTCCTGTGGGGGTCTCCTATGTACTGCCGACACACCGACACTTCACCGTGGGTCACACCTGACTGGGAGTGTGTCACGCACAGGAATCTTAGGGCACTGCCGCCGACTCCTCTCTCACACCTGACCCAAAGTTCCCTCACCGGAGATTCACACGAAGTCACACGGACGACGGGAATCTAGGAACGCTTGGTGACAGTCTCCAAAATCCCTACTGGTTGCATGTCCCAGACAAACACTGCAAGTAGGCAGACCCAAACCTTCACGAGATTTGGGGGTTTGCCTTTCCCCCCGTCGGATCTCGTCACAGTCACAGACACCTCTGTTCCCTGTCTCAGAGAGCTGCTGTGATTCTGCCCTATGGGTCTCGCTCTCGTGGTCTCCTCGTGAGTCCACAGAGTTCACACTTCTCCTGAGTCTCAGGCCTCTCCTTGGTGTTGTACGTTGCTTGAGAGCGGTGAACGAGAGCGCAGTTGTCTTCTCTCTCTCGCTAACTATAACATGTCATATATCACACACACACTCGGGGGACACACCCCCCTCAGCTTCATACATAGTAGCTCCATTGGCCAGCACATCTCTCTCTGTCCAATACCCTGTCTCAACCAACCAACATCCAGCCAGCCCCCCCCCCCCCCCCCTACTCATACACAGGCACACATTTCGTATGTAGCTCTAAGTGAAGCCACCAGGCATCATCACCCCCGTCAGATTTTAAGGAAGGCACTGGCATCCGACCACATGGAGTTAACTGGGGAGGATAAACGGGAGGAGTTCTACCCTAGTCTTAATTAGGGACAGTCAATGACTGTTCCAGACCCCCCCTACTCCAAACCCCACCCAACCCGGGATCCCCACTGCGTGTTGACCACGGCACCAAGACCCATGGGGTGAGAAAGGCGGAAACACGGGACAGGGGAGATAACTCTAACCCACGGACCAGGGAGGGTCAAAGAGCGTCTAGGATTGCCTGCCCCATGTTTTGGGCTAATCTCTAAAAAAAAATAAAACCGTTAAAAAACCGTTAAAAAAACTGTTATAACGGTTTTCAAAGACATCTTTTTCCCTCTGCTTTTTTCATCAAATAGCCGTTGTGACATTGCACAGGTACAGGACTACTTCTCGAAAATTAGAACCGTTGTTTGGCAGTTAAAAAAACGTTATTTATAACAGTTAAAAACCGTTAAAAACACCAAACCTATAAAAAACTGTTTAAAAACCCGATCTTGTGAGGTTGGCGGCCACGAGAGTCATCGGATTGCCACCAAACTTGACATAAGCCTACAGGAACATCTAGCGGGTAACATGGGGTCATTAGATAGTCATTATGACCATTAAATTTGACCGTTAAAAAAAACCGTTATTTTCAAAATTTAGGCTGTTCTTGATGAAATTCGGAATACATGTGCAGTTTTTTGCCGAAAAAATTTAGGCTGTTCTTGAAACGAAATTCGTTCTTGATGAAATTCGGAATACATGTGCAGTTTTTAAATGCCGAAAAATGATATACAACTTTTACGAACCGAAATCTAAAATTGACCGTTAAAAAAAACGTTATTTTATAAATTTAGAGTATTCTTGAAGAAATTCGATATAAATGTGTGCATTTTTAAACGCTAAACAATGATATACATTTTTCAAGATCCGAAAGTTAACATTGACCGTTAAAAACCGTTATTTTCTGAATTTCTAAATTTACACCGTTCTTGATGAAATTCCGTGTGCATGTACAGTTTTAAGCGCTGAACAATGTTATGCAAATTTTACGAACCAAAACTTAACATTGACCAAAAAAAAACCGTTATTTTCTAAATTTACACCGTTTTATTGATAAATTCGGTACGCGTATGTCCAGTAACGGTAAGTAATTTTGCAACATGGATGGGACAGGGTAGGGGGATGAAAAGGGAGGAATGAGAGGGGCCAGAAAAATGAATGTACAGTGCAAAAGCCTGATACACTATTTTTACATTAGACACAGACCCGTTGATTAACTCAAGCAAAACCTAAATAAACTACTTCTGCACAAAGTCTATTCCTACAAAATTAAGGGCAAGAAGAAGAATGGGAATGGGAACAGAGTGAGGGGGAGGGGGGGGGGGGGGAAGGGTGTGGGGGTGTGGGTGTGGGGGGGGGGGGGGGGGGGGGGGGGGGGGGGGGGATTGATTGTAAATCAAAACAATTAATACATGTTTTGCCGTCACGTGAGTATCGCAAAGAATGTTCATATCCCGGCTTCCAGCAAAAAACACTGTACACAAAAAGAAACGGAAAAGGGAAAGGAAATTAACAAACCTGCAGTATCTCACGATCAGAGCAAAACAAACAAACAAACAAACAAACAAACACGATTAGAGAAGAAAACGGACAAGACGAAAAAGAAAAGGAGATAACTCCGAACGGAAATCACGAGACAGAGAAAAGAGAAACAGGGAAAAAAACAAACAAACGAACGAGAAACAAACAAACACAGACATAATCATCGCGCACGCCGACATCACCACTGGCATCAGCAAACACTCAGCCGAAGCAGCAATACACATGCCACAATAAGGGAGGAAACATCTTTGATGAACCTCATGGGGCGGGGGGTTAGGGGCAGGGGGGGGGAAGACAGGGCTCAAAGAGTTCAATGACATCCCTGCAGGAGCACCACTACCCTTTCTCTCGTCACCCTGTCCGACCCCTCAGTAAGCTGCCCGAAGTTTACACACGATGGAAGAGTGAAAGTCCAAGGGGCAGTCTCGGGAATTTTGCAGGAGAATAACAAGAAGGACGGGCCCGGAATAGTTCGGCTGGTAGAGCGCCGGACTCGTAATCTTGGGGTTGCGGGTTCGAATCTCCGCAGGCCCGCCCGATTTTCGGTACAGGGCGTGGGGGGGGGGGGGGGGGGGGGGGGGGGGGGGGGGGGGGGTAGGGGGGGGGGAGGGGGGCGTGGGAGGGGGGGGTGGGTGGGGGTGTCCCTCGGAGTTTAACGTTAGTTCTGACTCCACTTTCCCATACGTCCTTCGAATGAGACTATAAACCGAGGTTCCGTGTGTGAACGCACGCTTAACATTCTTGCACACACGTCAATCCCATCACCAACTTTCGGAAGAGAAGGCCAGGTTTGGCCGTTGGTATGGATGACACGTTACACATAGCATGCCCCTTCCCCGAAGATGGAGTATGGCTGCCTTAAATGGTATAATCCTTGCCTGTCCTCTACAGAGAGTGTCCGCCAGGAGTATCGGCCTGCGTACGCAAAAAAGAAACAAACAAGAAAAAAGGGGAGGAGAAGGTGGTGGGGAGGAGGAGAGGAGGAATGAGGAGGAGGAGGACGAGAAGAAGAAGAAGAAGACGAAACGAACGAAAAGCAAGTGCCTTCGACTCTCACCGTCAACGGCTAAAAGCCAGATTTCCTTTTTCCCCCCTTTGACCCAATGACGTTAATTAAAGGACGGTAAAGTGTTATTACCCTTAAATTCTCATTTTATTATTATCATGGAAGTCACCATGAATTGTGTGTCACATCTGCAGACAAAACGGCTTTTCAGTTTGTGCTCTCTCTCTCTCTCTCTCTCTCTCTCTCTGGAGGGTTAACCCCAGACGAGCACCACGCACGGCACTCTCAGAGCCAGCTGATTGACACAGGGTGGATACTACCTGAATAGGGCTTACCCTGTAGTCTGGGGCCCCTTTCGACCGATGTTGCCGTGTCATCAATTGAACTGACGCTGTGGGTTTTTTTTGTTTTTTTTTTTTAACATCAAATTTCAGGCCAAAGGCCTTGCGTGCCTTTTCCCACCCAGCGTGGACATGCCAATCTAGGGGGGCTCAGGAACGCGTAACCAGCAACCAGCCCACTTTTTTTTCTTTTTTGTATATATTTTTTTTTTTAATTTTGTATTTTTGGTCTCGGGCAGAGGATATAACCACACCCATGGACAACAGCGCCAGGCTATACACCATTTCTCAAAATGGGCATCCTGAGTTTCCGCGCTGCCAAAAT
>JADBJO010009128.1:0-2500 GCA_016801955.1 Conus betulinus
CCAGTGACAGCAGCAAGCGCCGCAACATACCAAGCCGTCGCCCCACATAGGTTGTCAAGAGATATAGCATTTCTGCACTGAAACTACACACAACGTGGCACCCCCCAATTCCTCACCCTGCAGTCACTGTCCATTGACGGACGACTCACAGAGTTTCGAGGAAAAAAAGCAACAGCCCACACGTGTTGACACACACCAGGACAACCTTGGAAGGCAAACAGGAGGAGGCACCTCTTCCCAGCCCCTTCGCGCGCACTCCCTTGTGGATGCCAGGGAAGGACTCAAGTACAGTTTGTTTCCTTCCACGTCTCCGGAAATTTGAGCCGTGGTAATTCCCTTTCTCCTGTCGTTCTCCTTTGTAAGCTGCTTTCACACACACACCACACACACGCACCAACACACAAACACACACACACACATACATACATACATACATACATACACACATACATACACGCGCGTGCGTGCGTGAAAGATTTAAAGTCAGTATGAAATAAGCGTCGTAAATTGTTGATCACTAGTTTGAAGCATTCATACCATAACTGACAGCATCTTAAGACATGCTCTATTCCCATCACCGAAAATTCAACTATAACCGTTTGTCATAAAACCACATGTTGATAGAATGCTGATTTGACCCATGGTCGTCAGGTGGGATAGAAACAACATGACGTGAACTGAATTGGGATAAACCAGCATAAAGATTGACAAAAAAAAAAAAAAAAAAAAAAAAAGTTTTGAGTGTTTCGGATCAGTTGAAAATGACGCGTGCTGATGACGTTAAGATGATTAAAAATGGCAGCCTAACTATGTTGGAATAATACAGACATAATCTTTTTTTTTTTAATTGTCTTTGAGAATCGTAAAATCAAACCAATCAACAGGCTTTCTTAAACCAGAAACGAGTAAGAACTGCGCCCTGAAAATATGTTTGAAGTTGCGTTTCAAAATACTGTTGACCTAAACGTGGATTTCCATGCCAAATATAAGTCCCTTGTATTTGATATCTAGTTGTTTTTTGTTTTTTTTTAGTTAGTTAACATCCTTGGAACATGTTTCATCTACATTGATATGTAAATGGACACAATGCAACATATAATCACTAGCATTAGGCTAAACAACGTCATATTTCTGTTCTTTTGCCGATCACTTTCAGTGAGGCGTTTATATGCTGCTGAAGTATTTTTGTACATCTGTACTAACACACACACAGTACTGTGGAGTAATAACAGCTTTACTTGCTGTGGCCCAACCCAGTCTGTCTTTCCGTTTGTGTGCTTGTTGTCTGTCTGTTTGTCTGTCTGTCCTCCAATTTCTCTTCCCCCTACTATGTATGTGTCCTTACGGATCTCTCTTTTCCCCTCTATCATCCTCACTTTTAAGGCATGGGTAGGTGATATACAAGTTGCAGAATTACAATACTGCCATATACACCGGTTTGTTAATACTGCCTAAACTACAACGCATGTACCGTAGTATGCATATCACCATTCAACCTGCTGATACATGCAGAAGCTAAACTGAGGTCCTATCCTCCTTGTTGCTTTGTTTGATTTGTGTGCATGCTTTATTTCTCTTTTCTGGTTCTTGCTGCTGTTGTGATGTTATCTCTTGAGGAAAAAGTAAAACCAAAAAGACGAAATTGCAGGTACTGCATAGGGATGGACGGACGTGACAAGTTTGCAACAGCATGAGCTCCGTGAACTGTGCCATTGCAATCTAAACAGATGGAAAAACACAAGGCACCACTGGATTCACAGACACACCGACCAGACTTAGGCACTGGGAATTCCAAATCCAGTTAGTTTTGAGATGATCTTGAGGTGGTCTGAGTTTTAGCCAAACTGATCAGCCAAGCCACGGGAAAGGCCACTATCACCTAAACACTCAAAGGATGCAATTCAGTTAAAAGATCTCGGGGGCGTTCTGTCAACTCCATACAACGGAGAAATGCCAAGCTCAGAAAATACAAGAGATATGAGCCTGCGCGCGCAAACACACACACACACACACACACACACACTTCTCTCTCTCTCTCTCTCTCTCTCTCTCTCTCTCTCTCTCTCGTAGAGAAAGTAAAAATCCATAAAGCGAAACGGGAATCTTGCAACAATTGCAAGGTTTTCAAACTTCGCCAAAAACATGTTCGTCCCCATGTGAACAAATACCTCCCAAGGTAAAAGAGGGGTTGGTGAATTCAGCCTACGATTACAGGCTGTCACCACTTCCAACTAGCCAAAGCCTCTACAACGGACACGTCATGTGGCTCGTTTTCAATGGTTCTGGATTGGGTTTATTTCTTAGCGAACGTTTGAAAACTGCATCACCAAGTGGAAAGTAACTGTAAGCCCATCCTATCCTACACAGAGCAACAGAACTGAACTGAGCTGAACCCTCGACCATGTTTTTCCCTGCACACTAGACGGTAGCACTTCTCTCCCCCCCCCCCCCCCCCCCCCTTGCCCCCCCCCCCCCCTCGGCGCCTTACCTCCACTTCAAA
>JADBJO010009128.1:7500-27500 GCA_016801955.1 Conus betulinus
TAGTACATTCCAGTAATTAATAAACAAACTCTATAGAATTTTCTCTCTCTCTTTCTCTCTCTCTCTCTCTCTCTCTCTCTCCTCTCTCTCTCTCTCTCTCTCTCTCTCCTCTCTCTCTCTCTCTCTCTCTCTCTCTCTTCACACTGAGAGATAAATCAAGTTATGAATTGATATCAATAAATTCTTTACAAGATTCCTCCTTCTTGCCGGAGAAAGAATACCCCACATCCTCCAAGAATATAAAGTCATGGCCTTTTACATAACATTGGCCTAAGATCCAGACCAGGAGAATAAATCATTCATGCATTCATGATGCCATACCTGCATCAGAGGAAACAGCTCTCCCCCTTACTGTCATGATGCCCTGTCCGCATCAGAAAACGTGCTGACCCCTTGAACTCTCCAGTCACTGGGCCAAAACGATGAGATCCGACTTCTCTACCGGGGTCTAAATCGCTGGGGCTGAACTATCGGTGTGTTCCCCACACCATGGCCATCGTTAAAACACCGTCTCAGCACTTAGGAAACAGATGCCGTCGCAGCATCAGAGGGGGAATAGCTGATGGGGTGAAGAGTGAAGGGTGAAGGGCTGAACACGAATAAGGTTCGTGTAAGTAACCTGCTTCCCAATTCAACATATGAATTCTTTCTTTCTCTTTTCTTTAGGTTTTTCCCCTGTACCTTTCCCCAACTATTTATGGCTCACCTGGTAATGACTGGTCAGCGGTGAGGACCCCTTGACCAACGTCCTGACAGGTTCGAGTCTTTAGGCCATCTCCTGGGCTAAACCTAATTCTTTCCTCCCTTCTCCTAGTGAGTGCATACTCAGTGTTCAAAACACATGACCAGCACCTTACCAGCCTTTATTAAACTATCTCTCAGTGGTCACTTTCACCCAATGACCACCCTTTTTTTATTTTAATGAGTGGTCCTCAAAATTATTGGGGACGCCCGCTACACTAGTCAAGCCACATGAATATTCTTCCTTTTTAGTTGTGGCATGGGTGAAATGATTCATATCACTAGATTACATGTGATGGAGCATCACATGCCTTGATGTGAGGCTACGTCACATGACACTAATCATTTCGAAAACCTAATGAAAAAAAAACACACTAAAAATAAAGAAAATAGAACACACACACACACACACACACACACACACACACACCACACCACCACACACACACACACACACACACACACACACACACACACACACACACACACACACACACACACACACACACACACATACATACATACATACACACCAAACAACAACACACTTTTCAGTATTTTTGTGATAGTAGCGTTCCCTAATCATGACATTGCACTCACTCATTCACAGAGTGCCCCTTCTTCTTGCTGTTGGAAAATTAATATTGAAACTATCGACAGTCCTGCCTTCCAGTTACAGAACCCGGTGTTACAAGCGTTAGTCCATGCAAGTAGAGGAAAGGGGAGGGAGGGGGAGAGGGGGAAGGTGGAGGGGGGGGGGGGGGGAGGCAGGTGGGGGGACAGGTGTGTGTGTGTGTGGGGGGGGATGATAGCTGAATACAATCAGAGGCTGCCTTGCCCCACAAAACACTACAAGATGTCATTCACGGTGACATTTTAAAGTTTTCGTTCGTGTGTGATCCTTCAACCTGTCTGCCATTTCCATTCAAGGCAGACGTCATTCCCTGGTGCATGCATAATTAGTCTGAATCCGCCACAGGAGAGTGGTGTGAGTCAACGTGGCACAGGCTGTCGACCTCCCACCCACGCTTCATGAATGACTGGGCGGGTTACAGGTCAGCATTCTCGCCGTCACCTGGGGAAGGGGCGACGGGGGAAGGAAGTGGGCGGGGGAGGAGAGGGGGGGGGGGGGGGGGGGGGGGGATAATGGCTGAATGTTATAGCGAGATTTCTGTTTCATCTTTTCCAAAACATCATGAATAGTTTTTTGTCTTGAAATGAAGTAAAATGCAGTCATATCGGGATTAGAAACTAGATTGCCTTGTGTGTGTGTGTGTGTGTGTGTGTGTGTGTGTGTGTGTGTGTGTGTTTCTCAGTGTTTCTGTAATGAAAGATGTTTATATGTATATGTCAAGCTACGTGATTCGCTGAATCCTGTCAACGTCCTCGCGATTGGCTGAAACAGCAATAGGAATATAAGTGCTGGACTGGCTGCCTGATAGGAAACAGTGGCCGTGTGGTGACTTACGCGAAACAAACAAACAAACGGCTATCGCTGCTGACCTCATGTCTGTTCCAAATGCTGGCGTGTGCTGAAGGGTTACGATGTTTGGAGCGTTAGAAGCAGCCTGCTAAGGACATTGCGAAATTCCGTTACAGCCAGCCTGCTAAGGACATTGCAAAGTTCATTAGAGCCAGCCTGCTAAGGACATTGCAAAGTTCCGTTACAGCCAGCCTGCTAAGGACATTGCAAAGCTCCGTTACAGCCAGCCTGCTAAGGACATTGCAAAGTTCTGTTAGAGGCAGCCTGCTAAGGACATTGCACAGTTCATTACAGCCAGCCTGCTAAGGACATTGCAAAGTTCATTACAGCCAGCCTGCTAAGGACATTGCAAAGTCCTATGAGAGCCAGCCTGCTAAGGACATTGCAAAGTTCATTACAGCCAGCCTGCTAGAGAAATTGCAAAGCTCCATTACAGCCAGCCTGCTAAGGATATTGCAAAGTTCATTACAGCCAGCCTGCTAAGGATATTGCAAAGTTAGTACAGCCAGCCTGCTAGGGACATTGAAAAGTTCATTACAGCCAGCCTGCTAGGGACATTGCAAAGTTCATTATAGACAGCCTGCTAAGGATATTGCAAAGTTCATTACAGCCAGCCTGCTAAGGACATTGCAAATCCCAAGAGAGCCAGTCTGCTAAGGACATTGCAAAGTTCCATTAGAGACAGCCTGCTAAGGACATTGCAAACTTCCATTAGAGCCAGCCTGCTAAAGACATTGCAAAGTTCCATTAGAGACAGCCTGCTAAAGACATTGCAAAGTTCCGTTAGAGACAGCCTGCTAAGGACATTCCAAAGTTCCATTGCTTGCAAACCTCTCCTTTGGATTTCTCTGACATTTTTTTTAGCGTCTTTGGAGATGTAGAGAGAAGCAGGAGTCATATTGTGATGAATACAAATCACTTTTGCTCTGATGGGATTTTGGAGAATGTTCTCATACAACGTTTTTTCCTGATAGTGAGGTATTTGAAAATGGAAAGCCGTCTCTCTCGAAGAAAAAGTTAAAAAAGAAAGAAAGAAAGAAAGAAAAGAAAGAAAGAAAGAAAGACAGACAGACAGAAAGCAAGAAACAGACAAAAAATCCTGAGCGTCTGTAAAACATGTACACTCGTGATATTCGTTATATCTCGGATTATCGTGGGAATGAAGATAGCTAGCGATATGTCTCCATTCCTACATGGGAATTCAGCACAATGAGGCTTGACACGGATCACTCGACCTTAAACACAACAACAACAACACAACAACAACAACAACAACAACTACTACTACTACTACAACAACAGCAACATTAACACTAACAACAAACGACTCTTACAATTATAAGCTGACTTTTGTTTCACTTAGAAAAACATGTGTTCCAATAATAGGTAACTGAGATTAGATAAATATATTTGATACATGTATAGGTCAGTTCTTAACGACTACAAGCAGGAACAAGCAAGTATTAGTTTTAAGAAAAACAAAGTAACCTTGAAGAGAAAGGTTTATCCTGTCTGCTTTATATTTCAAAGAAATAAAGAACTATATGGATTCATTCATCGCATAGAGGCTTCCTTGTCCCACAAGATTACATGTCAGTCACAGCGACATTTTGTTTGTTTGTTTGTGTGTGTGTGTGTGTGTGTGTGTGTGTGTGTGTGTGTGTGTGTGTTTAAGCGTTTCCCTTTCTTCGTGATCCTTCACACCTGTCTGCTATTTTCTTTCAATGCAGACGTCATTCCCTGGTGCATGCATAACTAGTTTGAGTCCCCCCCCAGGAGAACGGTGTGAGTCAACGCTTCATGAATGACTAGGCGGATTTACAGTTCAGCATTCTTGCCGTCATCGGGAGAAAGGGGGGGGGGAGGACAGAGCAGCATGACCAGTGTTGTCACCAGTGCCTTGTGTAACCCGCCGTTATCATCCTTCCCCCCCCCCCCCCTCCCCCCCCCCTCCCCCTTTCTCTACTTGCTCCTCCCCGTCTTTCCACCTTCCTCCTGCCTGCCGTAGGTACTATTTGTGTGTGTGTGTGTGTGTGTGTGTGTGTGTGTGTGTGTGTGTGTGTGTGTGGTATCGTGTGTGTGTGTGTGTGTGTGTGTGTGTGTGTGTGTGTGTGTGTGTGTGTGTGTGTGTGTGGTATCGTGTGTGTGTGTGTGTGTGTGTGTGTGTGTGTGTGTGTGTGTGTGTGTGTGGTATCGTGTGTGTGTGTGTGTGTGTGTGTGTGTGTGTGTGTGTGTGTGTGTCGTGTGTGTGTGTGTGTGTGTGTGTGTGTGTGTGTGTGTGTGTGTGTGTGTGTGTGTGTGTGTGTGTGTGTGTGTGTGTGTGTGTGTGTGTGTGTGTGTGTGTGTGTGTGTGCGTGCGTGCGTGTGTGCATGTGTGTGTGTGTGTGTGTGTGTGTGTGTGTGTGTGTGAGAGAGAGAGAGAGAGAGAGAGAGAGAGAGAGAGAGAGAGAGAGAGAGAGAGAGAGAGAGAGAGAGAGAGAGAGAAGACTTGTTTTCAACAGATGGCAGTTCTGTTTTTCCCTAAGAATCCCATGTATTTGGCCACACAAATGACATTGTATGTACATCATCCATTCAGACCTGACTAATGTTGCACTTTTCAGTAGCGTGTGTATATCTATTTTGACTACATGACTTTCTCACTGCAAACTGATTACTGTTTTAACCCCAGCGGATGTCAACTGCCGATTTCCTGTTCTTTTTCTCCCACGCCACCATAATGGACGCAGTAGCAACAACAACAACAACAACAACAACAACAAAGACAAAAAAGTAATTAATTATTTCCATCTGGATCTTAATCATAGAACAGCGTAATACGAAACGTCTGAGGATGAAGGGGTAGGAGAGGGGAAGGGGAACAGGGAGAATGAGAGTGGGGGTGGGGATGCAGAGGGAAGGGGGGGGGGGGGGGGGTAGGGGCGACAAAAGAGGAAGGGGGTAGACAAAACGATGACGGGTGCAGACTCTCTTTTTCCATAGCTGTTGACACGGCGCAGCTGTATTCCTGCCACTGTTGTCGTAACGTGAATCATCTCTGACGTCACTCACCGCGTCATGAACACACTAGACGGACTTTCGGGAGAACGCAAATCTCCGTCAACGTCGAACAATCCTCCACATTTCACACATCGAATAATCCTCCCACAATCTCTACACATCGAAACAATCCTCCACATTCCGCATATCGATCAATCCTCCGCATTTCACACATCGAACAATCCTCCACACTTCACATATCGAACAATCCTCCACACTTCACATATCAAACAATTCTCCACATTTCACACATCGAACAATCCTCCACACTTCACATATCGAACAATCCTCCACATTTCACACATCGAACAATCCTCCACACTTCACATATCGAACAATCCTCCACACTTCACATATCGAACAATCCTCCACATTTCACACATCCAACAATCCTCCACATTTCACACATCGAACAATCCTCCACATTTCACACATCCAACAATCCTCCACACTTCACACATCGAACAATCCTCCACACTTCACATATCCAACAATCCTCCACACTTCACACATCGAACAATCCTCCACATTCCACACATCGAACAATCCTCCACATTTCACACATCCAACAATCCTCCACACTTCACATATCCAACAATCCTCCACACTTCACATATCCAACAATCCTCAACATTACACACATCGAACAATCCTCCACATTTCACACATCCAACAATCCTCCACATTACACACAGCTTCTTCCTCCACAGTACACACAGCTTTTTCCTCCACATTACACACAGCTTCTTCCTCCACATTACACACAGCTTCTTCCTCCACATTACACACAGCTTCTTCCTCCACAGTACACACAGCTTCTTCCTGAATCTGTGTTACTTTCTTGATGCATCTCTACCACAATGCCAGACAGATTGACTGGCTGACCTCATCTCTACCACAATGCCAGACAGATTCCCTGGCTGACCTCATCTCTACCACAATGCCAGACAGATTCCCTGGCTGACCTGACTACCACAATGCCAGATACATTCACTGTATGACCTCATCTCTACCTCAATGCCGGATACATTCACTGTCTGACCTCATCTCTACCTCAATGCCAGATACATTCACTGTCTGACCTCATCTCTACCTCAATGCCAGATACATTCACTGTCTGACCTCATCTCTACCACAATGCCAGAAAGATTCACTGGCTGACCTCATCTCTACCTCAATGCCAGATACATTCACTGGCTGACCTGACTACCTCAATGCCAGATACATTCACTGGCTGACCTCATCTCTACCTCAATGCCGGATACATTCACTGTCTGACCTCATCTCTACCTCAATGCCGGATACATTCACTGTCTGACCTCATCTCTACCTCAATGCCAGATACATTCACTGTCTGACCTCATCTCTACCACAATGCCAGAAAGATTCACTGGCTGACCTCATCTCTACCTCAATGCCAGATACATTCACTGGCTGACCTGACTACCTCAATGCCAGATACATTCACTGGCTGACCTCATCTCTACCTCAATGCCGGATACATTCACTGTCTGACCTCATCTCTACCTCAATGCCGGATACATTCACTGTCTGACCTCATCTCTACCTCAATGCCAGATACATTCACTGGCTGACCTGACTACCTCATCACTGTGTCTACAATACTTTGGTACTAACTGTTAGGTTCTTATTTTGTTTCTTACACTGCATTACTCAATAAAATTTGCCCCCCCCCCCCCCCCCCCCTAACCCTGTTCCCTTGATAAATCCTGTTTTGCTCGCCACACCCCTATTGTAAGCGGATATAAATGATTTTTTTGTACACTCGAATCCAAACGTCAAATTAATAAAGGAATTTACCAAAGCGTGAAAACTAATGCTTCTGATTCAAATTCAAAGCACACACACACAAAAAAAAAGAGGAATGGATCCAGGAGGAAAGGACTGGATCTGTGTGGATCCATATAAACACCGTACTTTATTAGCTCAGTCCTTGGGCTTTATTTAGTCCATGCTCCCATCTAGATGTGTTCAGATCATTACCATCTAGATGTGTTCAAATGACTTACCATCTAGATGTGTTCAGATCATTACCACCTAGATGTGTTCAGATCATTACCATCTAGATGTGTTCAGATCATTACCATCTAGATGTGTTCAGATCATTACCACCTAGATGTGTTCAGATCATTACCACCTAGATGTGTTCAGATCATTACCATCTAGATGTGTTCAGATCATTACCATCTAGATGTGTTTCAGATCATTACCATCTAGATGTGTTCAAATCAGTTTGCGTTGTTTGGGCGCCATTTTCCTGCTAGACAGACAAAGCAACGGGGCATGTGACAAAACCTGACACACTTTGAGATGGCAAACATGCTCCATCTGATTGGTTGGGCTTACTCCATCTGATTGGATGGGCTTACTCCATCTGATTGGTTGGGCTTGTTAAGATGCTCCATCTGATAGGCTGGGCTTGTTAACACGCTCCATCTGATTGGTTGGGCTTGTTAACACGCTCCATCTGATTGGTTGGGCTTGTTAACATGCTCCATCTGATTGGTTGGGCTTGTTAACACGCTCCATCTGATTGGTTGGGCTTGTTGACATGCTCCATCTGATTGGTTTGGCTTGTTAACACGCTCCATCTGATTGGTTGGGCTTGTTGACATGCTCCATCTGATTGGTTGGCTTGTTAACACGCTCCATCTGATTGGTTGGGCTGGTACTTGTGAAGAACGGCAGCCAGATGTCACAAGACCAGAGGGAAACGAGGTCCAATGGTCAACCTACTCACCTGCTACACCGGTCACATCCCCGACTCGAATCTAGCACAATGGGCGCACTCCTCTTCGCGAACGTTGGCAACGAGTTGAACGGTCTCCAGTTTGGTTTTTTTTTTTTTCATTCCTATCAGTCTGTTTGACATCCAAAACTGCTACAGATTATCTTTCATTTGGTGGTGTGCTGCCAACAGCGGTCGGTCATACCCCTCTAAATTGACACCTTGACGAACTGGAGCCTCAGTGCGGCTATTCAAAGAGAAGCCATCACGCGGCGTGAAATGAGCTGGCTTACAATTGAATGAGACACTTGCTGTTCAACGTTCTAATAAACCCGCTTTGTCGATCGTCGTATTTGCCAGCGAGGCAACGAACGAAAGGCAAAGAAACTCCCCCCCCCCCCCCCCCCCCCCCCCCCCCCCCCCCCCCCTACCCACCACACCCCCGACTGTCGGTTGACCCAGGTTCCCATGAGAATGGTCGCCGTATGAAAAGACATCACTGACCTAGTTTTAGTTTCTAGGGCAGGTGTGGGAGGAGAAGAGTTAAGCCATATTGATAAGCTTTCTTTCACTCTCTTGGTCGGGCCATTGTTGTCCGAGCACCATCAGGAGGTGGTTGTTGCGCTGCAGGTGGTTTTCGTTATAAAGAAATTCAATTTAGGAATCTCTGTTTACAATGTGTGTGTGTGTGTGTGTGTGTGTGTGTGTGTGTGTGTGTGTGTGTGTGTGTGTGTGTGTGTGCGTGCGTGCGTGCGTGCGTGCGTGTGCGTGCGTGCGTGTGTGTGTGTGTGTGTGTGTGTGTGTGTGTGTGTGTGTGTGTGTGTGTGTTGAGACAGCCTCGACCCAAGCAGTAGCTTTGTTTTTAACCGAGGATTTATTACAAACTAAACATCTGTTGAGCTTTCTCACTCCAAGTCTTCAGCGAGTTCAGCTATCGCTGTAGTACGCAAGTGGTTTTTTTTTGGTTACTGAACTATGAAACTGAAGTTAGTAGACTGAGAATGAAAGTTGAATGTTGTGTACAGGAAAGTGAAAGCATACTGAATCAGAAAGTGAATTCTGTACTGTGAAAGAAGAAACTGGTGATTGAGAGTACCCCCAGTCGATACTGCCCAGATCTTCAGCGACAAAACTGGGTTTTTTTTTTCCTTTTTTAAAATTTTTCTTTCTTTTCTCTGCTTTCTGTGCTATCTCACATGTCCTCCTCTCAGTGACTTACTCATATGTTGCTGATTCTGGCTGTAGCTGACGAATTTAAAACGAACTCACTGCAGAAAACAGACTTGTGTGTGTGTGTGTGTGTGTTGTGTGTGTGTGTGTGTGTGTGTGTGTGTGTGTGTGTGTGTGTTCGACCCTCTTAGGTCTTCTTCAGGCAAGAAAAACAGACTTGTTGCTTATATGGCCATCCGACCGCTAAGGGCCAAATCAGGGCTGTCACTGCGTTGAAGTCAACTTAAAAAAAAACTCACACAACTAATCAAAACACATTCTACAAACACACCGGAAAAAAAAAGTTAAAATTTTTCTTCCGTAAAATCTTAGATCACATGAAAAATGTTAATCTCTTCAAGAAATATTTAAAAAAAATCACACTAGGTGGGACGTCTCCGAACTAGGTTTTCATGGAGTCTGCTGTAAAGTGTTTATGTCTCACGTTATGCAAGTCCCAACATTCTGAAAGACCGTTTCAAACATGCGGCGGATTGGAAATCCACACCAGATCACCATGACAGCAGTTTATGAACGGCCACAGTACTTGATGTGTTTTTTTAAAATTTTTTAAATTTTATTATTTTTTTTTTCTTTGTTTGTTTGTTTTTGTTTTTTTTTGGGGGGGTCTCGCTTTTATTTTTTTTTTTCTTGCTTCAGTAATGATCAGCGAGGTTGAGGGTGATGAAGACGTTGCCATAGATCTCCATTCTGACTCGATACTCCCTGACAGATGCAGCACTCTGTGTGTCCTTTCATAACATATCCCAGTCTTGACCAGGCCTGACAGATGCAGTACTCTGTGTGTCCTTTCATAACATATCCCAGTGTTGACCAGGCCTGACAGATGCAGCACTCTGTGTGTCCTTTCATAACATATCCCAGTGTTGACCAGGCCTGACAGATGCAGCACTCTGTGTGTCCTTTCATAACATATCCCAGTGTTGACCAGGCCTGACAGATGCAGCACTCTGTGTGTCCTTTCATAACATATCCCAGTGTTGACCAGGCCTGACAGATGCAGCACTCTCTGTGTGTCCTTTCATAACATATCCCAGTGTTGACCAGGCCTGACAGATGCAGCACTCTGTGTGTCCTTTCATAACATATCCAGTGTTGACCAGAGATGCAGTCTCCAGCAGTGCTGATGAGAATTTTTGAGTGATATGCATCTGAGACGGGTCCATCCAATAAATGAAAAGTCAAATGTCATGGAGGTGACTAAGGAATGTGAGGCGAATAGCCAACAAAGGCGTTATTGTAAAACCAAAAGCGTGAGAGAAACGCTGAAAAATGGAGTATAATTCGTAACTGCAAAGGTAACAAGACAAGCTCATTTGGAGAGAGAGAGAGAGAGAGAGAGAGAGAGAGAGAGAGAGAGAGAGAGAGAGAGAGAGAGAGAGAGAGAGAGAGAGAGAGAGGCAATCCGCTGAATAACAACCATGAGGAGAAAGAAAAGCTCCAACCTGACGCTCAATGTCAAAGCACTGGGAATCGTACCCTTCTAACTGGGCTGTCGGCTTTGTCAACAACACAGCAGACTGGGGTTCATAGGTCACAGTGTCGGCTTTGTCAACAACACAGCAGACTGGGGCTTCATAGGTCACAGTGTCGGCTTTGTCAACAACACAGCAGACTGGGGCTTCATAGGTCACAGTGTCGGCTTTGTCAACAACACAGCAGACTGAGGCTTCATAGGTCACAGTGTCGGCTTTGTCAACAACACAGCAGACTGAGGCTTCATAGGTCATAGTGTCGGCTTTGTCAACAACACAGCAGACTGAGGCTTCATAGGTCACAGTGTCGGCTTTGTCAACAACACAGCAGACTGGGGGTTCATAGGTCACAGTGTCGGCTTTGTCAACAACACAGCAGACTGAGGCTTCATAGGTCACAGTGTCGGCTTTGTCAACAACACAGCAGACTGAGGCTTCATAGGTCACAGTGTCGGCTTTGTCAACAACACAGCAGACTGAGGCTTCATAGGTCACAGTGTTTCTTCTTCATCCTCCCTGCCATCTTCTGCAGTTCGCCATGACACGCCGTCAACTCCAACACTCATTCACTCATACTTGGAGGCTGTCCATTGCATCGTCAACTTCAACGCTCATTCACTCATACCTGGAGGCTGTCCATTGCACCTGCAGAACACTCATTCACTAACACCTGGAGGCTGTCCATTGCACCTGCAGAACACTCATTCACTCATACCTGGAGGCTGTCCCTTGCACCTGCAGAACACTCATTCACTCATACCTGGAGGCTGTCCATTACACCTACAGAACACCCATTCACTCATACCTGGAGGATGTCCATTGCACCTGCAGCAGAACACTCATTCATTCATACCCTGAAGCTGTTCATTACACCTACAGAACACTCATTCACTCATACTTGAAGGCTCTCCAATTCATCTGCAGAACACTTATTCACTCATACCTGGAGGCTGTCCATTGCACCTGCGCTTCGACGCTTATTCAGGAGAACTTGGTACTCTTTGTTATCTTCACGTTGTCTGATATTATCATTAATTTTTCCATTGTCAACTGTATCAGAATTGGGTACTCTTTGTTATCTTCACGTTGTCTGATATAATCATTTATTTTTTCCCATTATCAACTGTGTCAGATTGAATCCAACTGATGAGGCAACATTGCATCCAATTAATGCAGCAAAATCTGGCTTTGGAACACGTGTGATTCACGAGGGACTGCGTACTGAGCAAATCCTCCATCATCCACACGTCTCTTGACACTGTCTATCCCACCTTCGCAGTGTGTTTGAGTTTGAGGTGTGGATTTAAAGTAAAAAGTGTTGTTCTAGCGTTTCTTTTTTATTTTCTTAATTTTTTTTTTAATTCCTTATTCTTGTTCTTAGTCTTCTTTTTTCTTTTTCTTCTTCTTCTTCTTCTTCTTCTTCTTCTTAGTCTTCTGTTTTCTTCTTGTTCTTAGTCTTCTTCTTCTTCTTCTTCTTCTTCTTCTTCTTCTTCTTTCTTTCTTCTTCTTCTTTCTTCTTCTCTTCTTCTACATGTATTTGCATTAATTTGATCTTTGATTTCTTTTCTTTCCTTTTGCCCCAGGACTGGGTGGAAAATGCATTTGTAATGCTCATCTCATTACCCTCGTAAAATAAAAATTTCTTATTCTTTTTCTGTTTTTGGAAGACTGGGGTCACACAGCCGAGTTTCATCCACTTAACAGATGTGGTGCTGCTCAAATTTCCTGACCAACACTGCAGGTGTCTGTCACTTTGGGACCTGGTTGACGCCGGGGTATATCACGAAAGTAAGCGTAGAGTAAAGCCCTGCCAAGCAGTCTCAGAACAGAGTGGAAATCAATACCATCATCTTTATCATCCTCATCCTCATTGATGAACACTAAAAAAAATGAATTATAATCTGTGGCCCTTCATGCCCCATTCTCATGGTGACCTAAACTCCGATTGCCTCCCCACGTCTATGACCTTGGTTTTGATTTTGTCAGGGTCAGCAGTATGGGCAAATGGGCCAGCTCTGCGATTAAGCAATACTTATTGGCGGGGGGCTTAGCAGGTGATGTCCTGCGTATGTCGAGTCTGAACAGGCGCCACTGAACACGCCCGAAGTGACTCGGCAGCAGTGCAGAGTCTCCTCTGGTGGGTTGGCTCCTGACGACTCGACATGAACTGCTCCCTGTGGATTGTCGGTGCTGGGGATGTGGCATGCTGGACTGGATTGTGGCTGTGGACTGGATTGTGGCTGTGGACTGGGTTGTGGCTGTGGACTGGGTTGTGGCTGTGGACGGGGTCGGGTGAGCGATGTGGATGCAATGCCACTGAAGCTGACACACAAGTTTGGTCAGCCGAACATCAAATACACATGTTGTAGGTAGCCTACCAGCCAC
Organism: Conus betulinus; assembly: GCA_016801955.1. Lineage (NCBI taxonomy): Eukaryota > Metazoa > Mollusca > Gastropoda > Neogastropoda > Conidae > Conus > Conus betulinus. The sequence continues at coordinate 20,603 of JADBJO010009128.1, forward strand.
AAGGGGTCAGATCAGGATACTTCAGTTCAGGAACATTGCTTGACCATATAAATCAATACTGATCACTGGAAAAAAAAACAACATATAAACAAAAAACAATTATATCCCTGTACCCGCAAATGAGCAGCCGTGGAGGAATTGAAGACAGGCTGTAGGAACGAGAGTGTGTAAAAGTTGACCGCTTGCTGGGTGGATCGCACCAAGGGTGAGGGGAGGGAGGAGAACATGCCCTGATTCACTAAGCCTCACTCTGCTGTATGTACCGACAACGTCCATACATTCAATTAGATGTTTCACTCCATCCAACGACGATTCGGAGAATTTGATTTTTTTTCCCCACAAGTGTCTTTTAGAACACAATATATTCGCTCTCTCTCTCTCTCTCTCTCTCTCTCTCTCTCTCTCTCTTCTCTCCTCTCTCTCAAACGCAAGCGCACACACACACACACACACACACACACACACACACACACACACACACCACAGACACACACACACACACACAACACATGCACACACCCACGCACACACGCACCACGCACACGCAGGCGCACACGCACACACACACACACACACACACACACACACACACACACACACACCCACACTCACACCCAAAACCATCTATCCTGTTTGCCAGGCGTGACAGGTCACTGTCCAATAAGACTGACGGACCAATTCTGCTGTAGCAGTCTGCATCTCCCCCTGTCTGTTCTTGCTTCACCCAATTGGGAGAGAGAAGAATGACAGAAGCCCTCCACCTCTCCTCCCATCCGCCTCGTTCTCCTTCCCCTCAGCAACCAACACACACACACACACACACACACACACACACACACACACACACACACACCCACACAACACACACACACACACACACACACACACACACAACACACCACACACACACACACACACACACACACACACACACACACACACACACACACACACACACACACACACACACACACACACACACACACACACACACACACACACACACACACACACACACACACACACACACACACCACACACACACACAACACACACACACACACATAGAACGAATCTTTTTTAATGAGGGATAAGAATAAGTTTTTTTTTTTTACATCTTTGCCCTCGATGAAGCAAAAAAAAGAAATAATGATGACAATATGTGACTTCAAAATCAACGAACAATCTAAATAGTGAAAAGAATGTTAGCCTGAAATACAAAAGCAATCCAAAAATATGACAGTCAAAACCTTTCACACACACACACACACACACACACACACACACACACTGAACACACACACACCACACACACACAAATGAACATTCAAATACATTTAAACATCATTTGTACTTGAATCCATATAATAATTTTGAAAACGTATAAAGAAGTTTATATGATGTTGTCATTAGTCACACTGTTTAGGAAGCGTAGCATCAGATATGAGAAGTATTGTTTTTTTGAAAACATTTAGACTCGAAATTACATTAAATGAAGACACTAGGTCGTTCCACAAACAACCACCGGAGTAAATGAGGCTAGATTTAAAAAAAGATCAATCCTCGGTAGGGGTATCTGAATCTTTCTGACATTGCGAATCAGGTTCGTTTTAAATTTATTTTTCAAAGTTGGTGGTGCATGGTTGGACATTATCTTAAACATGAAAATTGCTTTGTTATAAATGAGTTTCCATTTCAGAGGCAAAATGTCTAAACGTTTTATAATCAGAGGGAGTTACAGTTGTAGATTTGAGAAGAATGAGTTTCACAGCCCGTCTGTGAAGACTGAAGAGTGGTTTTTAATACGTTATAACTGGCCGAATCCCACAATGTAGAAGAGTAATTCAAATGAGATTCAATGTACGAAGTCATTATTTATACAAAGAGATAGGGAATCGTAAGAAATATTTTTGACGCTTTTGTCTGGTGGTTATTTTTAGCAGGCCACAGTCAATGTGCTTTGTCAACACAACAGACTGACGTTTAGCAGGCCACCGTCAATGTGCTTTGTCAACACAACAGACTGACGTTCAGCGGGTCACAGTCAGAACCCTTGTCTTGTCATCTGTGGCCATTTTTGATCTGGAGGCCAAAAATGGGTGTGGTGACGTCATGCGCTGTTTTGGTCCTCGGCATTTGCTCCTACTGATGTGAACTTAAAAAATAAACACTTTTAGTTTCAAAATGAGGTGGCTGCAGGCGAAAACTGACACAAATTTTAAGAAAATGAAAAAAAAAATGTTGTTGATGACTTGACTTAATCCGCCAGATAACAGGTGACAAACAAATGACAAGACAAAGCGCGACGCGTTTCGACCTCTTAGGTCTTCTTCGGGCCAGATACACAACATTCAGGACCATGAAAACAAAGAACGAACAATCACTTATCTTCTCGAATTCGGTGTAAGATGGGCAGAAGGAGGCCTAAGAGGTCGAAACGCGTCGTGTTTTGCTGTGAATTTTTGTTTAAAGCTGTTATCTGGCGGATTGGCTAAAAAAAAAGTTTGTTTGAACGCTTTTAGTTACTTCTTTTTTTTTTTTTTTTTTTTTTTTTTTTTTTGTTACCACCAAGTTGGCTTCCGGGGACAGGTTAATCACTGATGACTTTAACTGTAGTGTGATTTGATCACTGATGGCATTAAGTGCAGTGTGATTTGTGACTAGTGATAGGACATCAAGTTTAAGTTTCAGCTTCAGTTTTCATCAAGGAGGCGTCACTGCGTGCGGACTAGTTCATATACGCTACACCACATCCGCTAAGTTTTTGAGACCACACTACGCATGCTTTCAAGCTGATGGATAACTGAATTCATAACTAAGATGAGAGAATTGAAAAAAGGGTCTCGTGGTTATGACTCAGCAAATGTCTGAACTACACTTTAGCCCAACGCGCTGGTCAGACCTTGAGTGCCTACCCAGCATTGGTTGTGCCATTTTCATTATTGTTTGTGTGTATGGTGAATGTACACACATGTGTGTGTGGATATGTGATCACGGGCCTATGGATGTGTGGGAGCACATGTGTGCGCGCGCGTATGTGTGTGTGTGTGTGTGTGTGTGTGTGTGTGTGTGTGTGTGTGTGTGTGTGTGTGTGTGTGTGTGTGTGTGTGTGTGTGCATATGCGTGCGCATGCATGTGTATATGTGTGTGTCCACCTGCTCATACAACCCAGTTTAAGCAAAATCAATCTATGTGTTCAGTTTGAATGTATTTAAGTTGAATGTATTTTAATTGAATAAGTTGAATGTATTTATGTTGAATTTGGGAAAGTTTTAATCACGTCAATGTTTCCCGAATGAAAGACTGTCCAATGCCAAAAAGTCTGTAAACGAGGGACGATGCGGGATGAAGTGTCAACAATGTGGACAGAATCAGTCTGATTATGAACATCACGCAGACATCGGGTGGACGACTCATTGTGAAACCACTTTAAACATTTCTGCACGACAATATTCTTTTCACACATTTCTGCACGACAATATTCTTTTAGCATTTCTGAATGACAATATTCTTTTCACATTTCTGAATGATAATATTCTTTTAACATTTCTGAACGAGAATATTCTTTTAACATTTTTGAATGATAATATTCTTTTAACATTTCTGAATGATAATATTCTTTTCACATTTCTGAACGACAATATTCTTTCTTTTATTAACATTTTTGAATGATAATATTCTTTTAACATTTCTGAATGACAATATTCTTTTTAACATTCCTGAATGACAATATTCTTTTCACATTTCTGAACGATAATATTCTTTTAACATTTCTGAACGACAATATTCTTTTAACATTTCTGAATGATAATATTCTTTTACATTTCTGAACGACAATATTCTTTTAACATTTTTTGAATGATAATATTCTTTTAAACATTTCTGAATGACAATATTCTTTTAACATTCCTGAATGACAATATTCTTTTCACATTTCTGAACGATGATATTCTTTTAACATTTCTGAACGACAATATTCTTTTTAACATTTCTGAACGATAATATTCTTTTAACATTTCTGAACGAGAATATTCTCTTGGCATTTCTGAACGAGAATATTCTTTGGGGAACATTGTAACTTTGTATGCATTGGATACATGATACTGTAAACTCGTTTTCAGCATGGAGAAAGGAAACACTTCGATATCATTTTTTTTTTTTTCTCTTCATTTCACGTCAGCCTGTCTCTGGTTGTGATGGACATTTGATTTTTTGTTCAAGAAAAAAAAACACTTGTTCATATTGAATAGATATTGTTAAGGAAAAAAATCCCACGAAATGGTTGAATTAGGTCAACAATTAAGCCTGGTTAAATGGGATAACACACCCATTGTTGTAGTTCCTTGATTAACGCCAATATTAATGCTAGTGTTCAAGGCAAGCCAGGGTGTGACATCTACGTTTGGATACTGTTAATTTACTTGACATATTCGTATAATGTGTAACTGACTACCTCTTTTTTTTTTTTCATGTGAAGAAACGATGGGATCATTATAGCGACATCTTTGTGAGACAAAATCAAAAGATGTTTTATGAAAAATCTATGTTATCGTGCTACAGGTGTCAAGTTACAAACGAAAACGTCCATAGTTTTCTATCGTCAAAAGCGGACCGCTCAGTAGATCTGTCTTTGAACTATTCGAGTTATCTGTCACCGTATTTTGCTTGAGTCCTTGATCTTTGACATATTCATCGTCATGGATATGAAGCTCTGCACAGCCAATGAGAACCTTTACGAAAAGGGCAAGGTTTTGTGAATTCCTCTTGTTGTCTGTAAAAACGTACAAAAAAAAAAAAAAAAAAAAAAAAAAAAAAAAAAAAAAAAAAAACCATCCAGATCTGGGAGGCTCAGATCATACTCTGTGGCGATTACATACCAAGATCCACTTGACCGTAGTCACGTAATCTTCCTGTTCCTCACAGAACGATCCAAAACGATCTCAATAAATGCTGCAATATGTACTCTTCCTGCTCTTCACAGAACGATCCAAAACGATCTCAATAATGCTGCAATATGTACTCTTCCCTGCTCTTTACAGAACGATCCAAAACGATCTCAATAATGCTGCAATATGTACTCTTCCTGCTCTTCACAGAACGATCCAAAACGATCTCAATAATGCTGCAATATGTACTCTTCCTGCTCTTTACAGAACGATCCAAAACGATCTCAATAATGCTGCAATATGTACTCTTCCTGCTCTTCACAGAACGATCCAAAACGATCTCAATAATGCTGCAAGATGTACTCTTCCTGCTCTTTACAGAACGATCCAAAGCGGTCTCAATAATGCTGAGCTCAATGTGAGCTTCCCAAACATATGTACAGGCACTACAAGAATTTCCACCTCATCTGAACTGTGCTGTAGTCAAGTAGCTAGAAAATATACGAGCGCTATACTAACATTTACAGGATCAAACTGCATGATCGACTTTGTTCTCTTTTTGTACTCCGAGTTCTTATAGAACATGGAGTACTTTAGAATGGGAATGAAGAAAATGCTCTCTCTCTCTCCTCTCAATCCTCTCTCTCTCTCTCTCTCTACAGCTCTTCTCTCTCTCTCTCCCTCATTGTGTGTGTGTGTGGTGTGTGTGTGTGTGTGTTGTGTGTGTGTGTGTGTGTGTGTCCGTCCGTCCATCCGTCCGTGGTCAAAATGTGTTCCACTCGCTCTAGACAAAACTACTGCCTAACTTACTGCTACTTACTTTACACTCGCAATCAATCTTTCTGAAAATCTGTAGGTATGTTCATTATGGATCACGCATGATGCCCGATTTTTTAGTTTTTACCGCTATAGCCGTTACAATGGCTGTAACGGCGATGTTTTGTAACGGTTTTTTCTTCTTTATGGAATATCACAGAAAGTACTTGGCCGATCTTTGTGAAAATTACATGGTATGTTCATAAACGTTCACGGATGATGCCCGATTTTTTAGTTTACCCCGTTATAAGCCGTTACTAATGGTTGTAACAGCCTGTAACGGTTTTTTTTTCTTCTTTATGGAATATTTGAGAAAGTACCTGGCCGATCTTTCTGAAAATGTGTAGTTATGTTCATTGTGGGTCATGAATAATGGCCGATGTTTTTAGTTTACCGTTATAGCCGTTACTAACGGCTGTAACGGCCTGTAATGGTTTTTCTTCTTCATGGAATATTTGAGAAAGTACTTGGCCGATCTTTATGAAAATAGCATGTATGTTCATTATGGGTCACGGATGATGCCCGTGTTTAAGTTTACCGTTATAGCCGTTACTAACGGCTGTAACGGCCTGTAACGGTTTTTCTTCTTATGGAATATCTCAGAAAGTACTTAGCCGATCTTTGTGAAAATTACCAGTATGTCCACTATGGATTACTGATGATGCCCAACGTTTTAGTTTACCGTTATAGCCGTTAGTAACGGCTATAACGGCCCATAAGATTTTTCTTCTTTATGGAATATCTCAGAAAGTGCTTGGCCGATCTTTCTAAAAAAAATGTAGGTTGCTTCACTATAGATCGCAGATGATGACCGATGTTTTTGTTTACCGTTATAGTTGTTACTAACAGCTATAACGGCCCCTAACGATTTTTTCTTCTTCGTGGAATATCTCAGAAAGCACGTGGCCGATGTTTCTGAAAATTTGTAGGTATGTTCATTATAGGTCACGAATGATCCCCAATGTTTAAGTTTACCGTTATAGCTGTTTACTAACGGGCCCATAAATGTTTTTCTTCTTGATGGAAAATCTCAGAAAGTTCTTGGCCGATCTTTCTGAAAATTTGTAAATATGTTCATTATAGGTCACAGATGATGGCCAGTGTTTACCAGAATAGACCATTGCTAACGGCTGCACCAGCCCGAAAGAAATGAAACAAACAAACAAAAAATGACCTACTAAAACAAACAAACAAAC
>JADBJO010009128.1:35000-42500 GCA_016801955.1 Conus betulinus
AGACTGTCCCTCTCCCTTCCAACCCCACCACCCACCCCTATCCACCCCACCCCTTTCTACCACCACCCATCCCCGCCCCTTGATATCAGACACATGAACGTCACTCTGACCTCATAATGTTAGGAAGACCCCGTCATTGTCCAGAGATTCATTCATTGCGTATGACAGCCGTGTGGCGGCACGGATTGTCGCAACGGCACGGATTGTCGCAACGGCACGGATTGTCGCAACGGCAGGGATTGTCGCAAATTCACGAATGCCACAGTCCGTGCCGGACTTGGCGGCGCAGATTGTCGCAACAGCACGGATTGTCTCCTGCGACAGTTTGTGTCTGACTTCCTGGCACGGATTGTCGTAACGGCACGGATTGTCGCAGTCTATACTTTCTTTGAGGTGCTCGAAAATTACCACAATTTGTTGATCCTCACTCTTTCATAACGCCTCCCCCTCCACACCCCCCCTTCCCCATCCCGATCATCTCTCTCTCTCTCTCTCTCTCTCTCTCTCTCTCTCTCTCTCTCTCTCTCTCTCTCTCTCTCTCTGCACCCCCCCCCCCTCTCTCTCTCTCCCCTCTTCTCTCTCGCTGTCTTTTCTCCACTCTCTCTCCTTCTGTCTGTCTCTTCATCTGTCTGTCTCAGTGTCTGTCTCTTTCTCTCTCTGTCTCTGTCTCTCTGTCTCCCCCCCCCCCCCTCTCTCTCTCTCTCTCCCTCCCTCTGTCATTCGTGTGTGTGTGTGTGCGTGTGCGTGTGCGTGTGTGCGCGCGCGCGCGCGCGCGCGCGCGCGCGCGTGTGTGTGTGTGTGTGTGTGTGTGTGTGCGTGCGTGCGTGTGTGAGTGTGTGTGTGTGTGTGTGTGTGTGTGTGTGTGTGTGTGTGTGTGTGTGTGTGTGTGTGTGAGTACAACCTTGAGTTAATCTGACAATAAATTGGTTTCAGTCAGTGTGTGCGTACGTGCGTGCGTGCGTGCGCGCGCGCGCGCGCGTGTGTGTGTGTGTGTGTGTGTGTGTGTGTGCGTTGACCTTGACCGTTCAACAATATTCGGAAGGATCATGAGCCAAATCACCTGCACACCAAGTTTCAACATCCTGTCTTGACTGGAGCTTGAGATATGGCTAAAAATGGATTTTCAGTGTTCAAGGTCATATGACCTTGCCCTTGACCTGATCAGTCAACAATGTTCGGAAGGGGCTTGAGCCAAAGTACCTGCACACCAATTTCAACATCTTATGTTGAATGGTGCTTGAGGTATGACTAAAAATAGATCTTCAATGTCAAGGTCATAAAGTCAAGATCGTGACCTTAACCTTTACCTAAACACCAAAAGGCACATCTACAGTACCTATCCTGCATGTGTGTCAAGTTTGACCTTCCTATCTTTATTCCTTCATGATTATATGCTGTTGACAAACACACACATACATACATACGTACATACATACATACATACATACATACATACATACATACATACATACATAGCCACGTACACGACAAAAACAATATAACCCACTTCGTAAACTTCGCGGGTTATAAATATGACCAACATTCCGCCAGGGAAAGTAGAAAGCGCAGCGGACAAACGGGCCGACAGGCCGAGAGACAGATGGATGGATGAAAGGACACGTGAATGGGATGGGTCACCGTCCTCCCACATTGTAGACCCGAAACACGAAAATCAGTCATTCCTCAAACATTCCCTGTGAAAATATGTGCACATGCGGCACGCATTCGTGAATTTGCGACAATCCGTGCCGTTGCGACAATCCGTGCCGTCACACAGTCGTTTTGTGCGTTGAAGGTTGTTCCATGATGTCTGCTGCGTGCTGTGCTGCCAGGCATGGAGAACGCACCAGAAATAAGAAGGGATGAGGGGGGGGGGGGGGGCAGGACTCAGACGGTCATGCGACAGACGCAGTATGCGTGAGTACGAACTACCAACACGTGGTGCCACCTTTCCCAGCCCCGCACCCTGACACTGGGAGAAAACCAGGCAGTGATAGCAGGCAGGGTGGGCAAAAGATGGAGAGGTCAAAGGGAATCGCAGGATGCTGGCACACGAAATCTCTCAACACACACAGAGAGAGAGAGAGAGAGAGAGAGAGAGAGAGAGAGAGAGAGAGAGAGAGAGAGCGCTACAGCAAAGCCCACGCACCATTGTTTACGACTGTTCCATTGCTTGGTAATGGAAATAGCCTCCAATCAGCTCCCAATAAGAAACAGAGTCGGCACAAACATGTAGTCATTAACGTCATTGTGTGTTTTGACGTGTTTCCTGTCTGCGCATGACGCACAAGACAAGGGTCTTGCAGTCATTGCCTAATTGTTCTGCCCATACGGCGCGCCCAGGGTGTGTTGTCGTGGGTGTTGACTCTTTAACACGTTGCCGATATGCATGTGCGCGAAATGTCAGGTGCGTGGATGGAGGAGCTGGGTCACTCACAGACTGTGGGGAAACCCACCCAGATCCTAGTAGAATGTTTTCTTTCTCGGGAACAGGCGTGCTCGCGCGTGTGCGTGTCTATGTGCATGTGGATGGTTTGCGGGAGAGAGAGAGAGAGAGAGAGAGAGAGAGAGAGAGAGAGAGAGAGAGAGAGTAAATTGTGCGTGTGTGTGTGTGTGTGCGTGTGTGTGTGCGTTTGTGTATTTGTGCGTGTGTATGTGTGTGTGTGTGTGTGTGTGTGTGTGTGTGTGTGTGTGTGTGTTTTTGTGGGGATGAATGTGTGCGTGCGTGCGTGCGTGCGTGTGTGTGTGTGTGTGTGTGTGTGTGTGTGTGTGTGTGTGTGTGTGTGTGTTTTGCGGGACAAGTGTGAGTGCACGAACGTGCGTGTGTGTGTGTGTGTGTGTGTGTGTGTGTGTGTGTGTGTGTGTGTGTGTGTGTGTGTGTGTGTGTGTGTGTGTGTGTGTGTGTGTGTGTGTGTGTGTGTGTTTCCAAGGATGACTGTGCGTGCGTGTGTGCGTGCGTGAGTGCGTGCGAGCATGTGCACGCGTGTTTATGTTTGTGTGTGTGTGTGTGTGTGTGTGTGTGTGTGTGTGTGTGTGTGTGTGTTTTGCGGGGATGACTGTGTGTGCCTATGTGCGAATGTGTATGTGTGTGTGTGTGTGTGTGTGTGTGTGTGTGTGTGTGTGTGTGTGTGTGCACGCGCGCATGCACGGCTATTCGTGTATACGTCCGTGCGTACTTGCGTGCGTGCGTGCGCGCTTGTGTGTATGTGTGTGTGTGTGTGTGTGTGTGTGTGTGTGTGTGTGTGTGTGTGTGTGTGTGTGTGTGTGTGTGTTGTGTGTGTGCGTGCGCGCGCGCGCGTGCGTGTGTGTGTATGTGTGTGTATGTGTGTGTGAGTGTGTGATGAGTATATGCGTGTGTGTGCGCGCGTACGCGCTCGTGACGTGATTCTCATTGTTTCCTGCTCAACAAGTCGAACAAAAAAATTCGATTCAATAAATGTAAATTCATTGAAATTCGTAATTACATACATGATTTGAAAGTTTTGTTGTTGTTGTTTGTGTTGTTGTTGTTTTCAACAACTAAAACTTTGCAAAACAAATATAAACAAAACAAAAAAAAAAAAAAAAAAGACAAAACAACAACAACAGCAACAACAAAACCAATGTTGGCAAACCCACGAGGGCAGTAATCCGCGTGATACAGCTCACGTTCAATGAGAGTGAATCCGCCACGTTTCCTCAGGACACTTTCCGCTGGTTGTCACACCCAAATCTTCCCCATCAGTCATCTGAAGGAACAGTTCAATCATCCAGAGACAATGCCTGAACTGGAGTGTGGAGCGAGGCCTCTGAAAGGCAGACGGTTAAAAATCCCCATCGTCATCCTGGCGTACACTTCACAACCAATAATGGACTCTGTGGATCTGTTCGCTTGAAGAAAGGTAACCCTGTTTGCAATGGAAAGACAAACGTTATCTACCCCTGATTTCTTTCCCAGATGATATCACAGCAAATTTCTGAAAACTCAGAAATCTGGCCGCGTTTTCAGACTATAATCTCAATAGGGCCGGAATAACTCAGTTGGTCGAGCGCCGGACTCGTAATCTTGGTGATCCTGGGGTTGTGGGTTTGAATCTCTGCCGGGGCGTTTCGGTACAGGGAGATTTTTTTCCCTCGGAGTTAACATTGGTTCTGACTTCATTTCCCATACAGTCCTTCGAATGAGAATTTAAACCGAGGTTCCGTGTGTGAACGCACACATAACATCTTGCACACACATATAATCCCATCACCAACTTTCGTAAGAGAAGCCAGTTTTGGCCGTGGGTATGGATGACACGTTACACACAGCATGCACCCTGCATAAGAAATGGAAAGAAGGAAGGAAGCAAGCAAACTACGATATTGAACAATATGGACTTAATGACACGGGACACGACTGAATGAAGGGCCAACTGGCAGCTCTTCAGTCAGCACTACCCAGGTAGGCAGCCCGTTTTTTAAACGAGTGTGGATTGTAAAGTGCTTAGAGCTTGGTCTCTAACCGAGAATAGGCGCTATATAAGTATTATTAATGATAATAATAATAATAATAATAATAAATAATAATAATAATAATAACAATAATGATAAAGCCGATTTCTTGACAAATTTCAACGGTCCACAAAGCTGATGGATTTCTGACCTGAGCGGGAACAGGATGAATTGATTATCATTCTTCACAACAGCATCACAAGCAGATGACTGGATTCCTGATCTGAGTGGGGACACGATGAATTGATTATCATTCTTCACAGCAGCATCACAAGCAGATGACCCAGCTGGCTGGCTGACACAGGCTGGTGCCGGTGAATGACAGTCTTGACGATGAAAATACATGTTTTGAAATTGTTTCACCACTTTAGACCTGTCGACATCAAACCAATGGGAAACATTTTCAGAGTCACGAATTATTCGTGGTCGTATACCCTGGCCGCTTTGACCCAAAGTTTGTTCGTGATCTAACATGATGGCCGCTTTTACGCAAAGTTTTTGTTCGTGATCTTACACCCTGGCCGTTTTGACACAAAGTTTGTTCGTGGTGTAACATCCCGGCTGCTTTCACACACAGTTTGTTCGTGGTCTAACAGCCTGGCCGCTTTCTCACACATAGTTTGTTCGTGATCTAGCACATGGCTGCTTTGACACAAATGTTCGTGAACTAACACAATGGCCACTTTGATGCAAAGGTATCGCGTGATCTAACATGCTGGCCGCTTTGACTCAAAGTGTGTTCACGATCTAACACCCTGGCCACTTTGGCAAAAGTTCGTTGGTGATCAAAATACTCTGGCCGCTTTGACACAACGATTGTTCGTGATCTAACACACGCTGTCCGCTTTGATGCAAAGTTCGTTGGTGATCTAACACGCTATCCGCTTTGACACAAAGTTCGTTCGTGATCTAACACGCTATCCGCTTTGACACAAAGTTCGTTCGTGATCTAACACGCTGTCCGCTTTGACACAAAGTTCGTTCGTGATCTAACACGCTGTCCGCTTTGACACAAAGTTCGTTCATGATCTAACACGCAGTCTGCTTTGACACAAAGTTTGTTCGTAACCTAATACACAGCTGTTTCGACACGAAGTGTGTTGGTGATTTTCAAGGCAGCTGCTTTGACACAACACACAGTCGCCATCAGCAGACTGTTAGCGGTGATTCCAAAAGAACGCTGAAACAGACGGCAGCGTAGCTGACAGCGAGGGACAATGAACAGAACACACAAGACAAGGTGGAAAGTAGCGCTTGTTTAATATATAACGAACAAACAATGAAACAAACCAGACAGACAACAGGATGTTAATGCATAACGAAATTAAAAAAAACATAATGAAACAAACCAGATAGGCAACTGAATGTTAATACATAACGAAAAAAAAACCATAATGAATCAAACCAGACAGACAACTGAATGTTAATACATGACGGGAAAAAAAAACATAATGAACCAAACCAGACAGACAACTGAATGTTAATACATAACGAAAAAAAAAACCATAATGAATCAAACCAGACAGACAACTGAATGTTAATACATGACGAAAAAAAAAACATAATGAAACAAACCAGACAGACAACTGAATGTTAATACATAACGAAAAAAAAAAAACATAATGAATCAAACCAGACAGACAACTGAATGTTAATACATGACGGAAAAAAAAAACATATGAATCAAACCAGACAGACAACTGAATGTTAATACATGACGGAAAAAAAACAACATAATGAATCAAACCAGACAGACAGTTGGACGTTCCACAAACGTGTCTGAAACGGGCCAAGCATGTGTACTGATCCTACGTGTTTTTGGCTGTTTTTATGTTTCACTTTTTTAAGAAAGCTGTGTGTGCGTGCGTGTGTGTGTGTGTGTGTGTGTGTGTGTGTGTGTGTGTGTGTGTGTGTGTGTGTGTGTGTGTGTGTGTGTGTAAGTGGTGATACTGTGTTGTGTATTTTTCCCTGCACCCTCTCCTTCTTTTCCACACACACACACACACACACACACACACACACACACACACACACACACACCACACACACACACCCACATATATATATATATATATATATATTATATATATATATATATATATATATATATTGAATTATAAACATATTGAATTATAAAACAAAGCTTGCTCTTATGTCTCAGATGTCTCAAATGGTAGAAATGGGGGGGGGGGGGGGGGGGGGGTAGAAATAGGGGGGTGGGGGTGGTAATCCTTCATATCTGCAGTGGTAGATGATTCTGCCTAACTGACAGTATGTGGGGAATAAATAAATAAATAAAGAAAGAAAGAAAGAAAGAAGAAGAAGCATTTATTTATTTATTCCCCATTCACCCACTCAAGCACATACTCCTTGGAATTTATTGTTTCATTGTAATTTAGCCCCTTGCGGATTCATTCCAAGAACTGGCCCTCAGCACTTGTGTCTTAAGAGGTTATCTTTTTATATTTTTCTACTTTTCACAAGAAAATGTAGCTTGTTTTGCTCTTTCATGATTTTCTTTTGCTTCTTAGGTGGCACCTTTAGTTAGTTTTTTTTGAAAACTCAACAAACATACTATGGTATTGCACACCAGCCTTTTTCTGGTATAGCATTCTTTCTTAAAACCGAAAAGGCAGAGAAGTCAAATTACCACTTTTAATACCGGTATCTGACCAGGAGTTATATGTTAGTGAGCATTGGAAATTGTTTCCCTCTTTGGAGACGAAATACCGGTATCTGACCAGGAGTTATATGTTAGTGAGCATTGGAAATTATTTCCCTCTTTGGAGACTATAAGCTTGCTGAAGGGTCATTTTGAGAAGCATTTATTTTTTTATTCCCCTTCACCCACTCAAGCACATACTGTCAGTTGGCAGAATCATCTACCACTGCAGATATGAAGTCTTACCACCCCCCTATTTCTACAATCTGAGACATAAGAACAAGCTTTTGTTATAATTCAATATTTTTTGCAGTCATTGCAACACCTAACTGCTCTGTAAGTTGCTGGAACGGTGCTCCGTACTT
>JADBJO010009128.1:52500-65000 GCA_016801955.1 Conus betulinus
ACACTCACACACACACACAACACACACACACACACACACACACACACACACACACACACACACACGCACCGGGCACACACACACACACACACACACCACCCACACACACACACACACACACACACACACACACACACACACACACACACACACGCACACACACACGCTCCTCTCCACGTTGCATATGCTTACTGTGTTTGTTGCACATGCTGGTTAAATATTAGCTCCTAAAATACCAAAATGTCTATTAAAAAAAAACCTAAAACCTTGAAAAAAAAAAAAAACACATAGTATTTTCTATAAGACAGAACAATTAAGAAAAAGAGTAAGTAAATAAGAGTAAAAATGAAAGGGAAACAAAGCACCGGAATTTAAAAGGAAAAAAGAAAGAAAAAAAAAAAAACAAACGAAAAAAGACACCAGCAAGATCTCATCACTCCTTCTAGCTAATGATTGCGAGGTTTCTGTTCAAAAACTGACGACAGGGAGGCCTAATGCTACTTTTAAATGAAATTTGAAAAAAAAAAGCCAAAATTGATGTACAGGCTACACGCCACAATGAAGATTTGCACTAAAACTTCAGGCTTCGCACTCAACCGTGACCCTATCTTTGCGCCAGATGGACATCCCCCAAATAGTCCCTTTCCTTTGTTTTCAATCTGTCCGCTTGGAACCACCTGGCTTGTACCTTGATGGCCATACGAAAGAAAATGAGGAGAAACAACTTTCAGACACAATAAACATTCTCAAAACAATCTACTCACGCCAGTCTATAAATACTCGACTTCTTAAGCAAGGCTTGGACGCATTAATTGTTGGTGTGCAGCCACAAGTCTGCTTCCTGCTCCCCTTCTCATCTCCCCCCTCTCTTCCTTCACAACTGCCTCCCCCCTCCTCCCCTGAACTTCCACCTTCCTCACGCATTCTCCTCTTCCCCCCCCCCCCCCCCCCCCCCCCCCCCCACCAACCTTCATCCACCTCTCCCACCGCGTGACTAAATCGCCGAGTGTAGATGATGCCGAAGCGGTGACTAACCGTCTGTACCTGTGACTGGTTCGGCTCTGTGGCCAACCAAAATGTCAATCCTTATTTGTGTCTACTGGCTGAAACGGACAGAGCACCCCTGCTTGGGCGGAGAGAGAGAGAGAGAGAGAGAGAGAGAGAGAGAGAGAGAGAGAGAGAGAGAGAGAGAGAGAACGACTCTTTATTTTATAACAATAAAAGCATTGGCTTGGTTCGCGATTGTTCGTACTTGCCGTTACTATTCTCTGAAGCTAGTACTAAATGCTACGACGTATGTATCCAAACATGATTATACAAACAAGCAACATCAGACCAAACAAACTAACAGTAACCACCACCAAGAAGCAGATACTGAAATCAGGACAGAGAGAGAGAGAGAGAGACAGACAGACACAGACAGACAACGGGACAGAGAATGGGGGGAAAACGCTAATGATTTAAGTCGTCGAGGTTTTGGTCCTTGATCTGATCAGAGAGAGAGAGAGGAGAGAGAGAGAGAGGGGAAGAGAGAGAGAGAGAGAGAGACACAGAGACAGAGACAGAGAGAGAGAGAGAGAGAGAGAGAGAGAGAGAGAGAGAGAGAGAGAGAGAGAGAGAGAGAGAGAGAGAGAGAGAAGAGAGAATGCGAATAGGAACACTAAGTGGGTGTAAGGGGTGCGGCTTGTTGTTCCGAGGAGACCCTGATCGAGGGTGTGTGAGAGGGGGGGCAGACCCGGACTGATGGTGAAAGGAAGGCTGGCACCACGGCAGTGAACTGCGGAGCATCTCCCCACGGAGAGCTGGACTGACGCTGATGATTGAGCTGAGCAGACAGCAAGCAAGAACAGAATTAGGGGAGCCCCGTTTCAAGCCGAAGGATGGAACAAAGTCTGCAAAGCCATCCCAAAGTAGGAAGTACCCCCCTCCAACTACAAGGCAACAGGCTGAAACTCTGGGAATGGCGACCTCCTTGACAACCGAGTATAAGCCAAGATGAATATATGACAGCATCGCTTAACCTTACCTATAGAGTCTGTGCCCGTTTTCTGGTGTATGTAACAAAGAGAGACCACCTTTCCCTGACACTGAGGTACGACTGGCATTATGTATACACAATAACATGTGTCTTTTAGACTGTGTCCACTCGGTGTCATCTCTCAAATCTCGGACTTGCATCTGTCTCTCTGACTGTCGCCTTCTGTCTGTCTGTCTAGTCTCTGTCTGCCACATGTCGTCCTGTCTCTCTGTCTGTCTGCTCTCTCTCATCTCTCCTCTCTCCGTCGCCCCTCTGTCCTCTGTCCCTGTCTGTCTGTCAATAATATTGTCTCCCGTGTCGCCCTCCTCCGTCTCTCTCTCTCCTCTCTCTATCTCTCCCTCGCGCCAATTCTCCACCCCGCTCTCGTCCGCCTCAGTCTCCCCTCTCTCACCCCTCCCTCTCTCACCTCTCAGATCTCCTCTCTCCCCTCACCTCTCTCGCTCTCTCTCTCCTCCCTCTCTGTGTGTGTGTGTGTCGTGCACCGCCACAGTTTAGTGCACGTCCTGTCACAGCGACATCTCTATGAATGAAGAAGTAGACGGCCAAGGTCACGGGGAGGATTGAAGCTGAAGCAGCAGTATCAGCAAGTTTTCCTATCAAAGAATAATTCCCATCGTTAAAAAACAAAAAACCAAACCCACACACACACACACACACACACACACACACACACACCCACACACACACACACACACATCTATACACACACACGCGCGCGCGCGCGCGCACGCACGCACGCATGCACGCACGTACGCACGCACGCACACACACGCACGCACGCACGCACGCACACACACACACACACACACACACACACACACACACACACACACACACACACCACACACACACACACACACGACGAGGAGACTTTACGAGAGCCACTGCAGCAACCACTCTACAGCAGCATAAGAGACTTCTACCAGCTCTCCGGATAAAAACGTAATGAGGACAAGGCGTTTATCAAGCAGTCACTGCAAGCTTCAGCATCAACTGTTGACAACGCTCCTCTCTGGAGACCCTGACGTATGCCCCTGTGTTACAGCCAGAAAGATGGCACAACACGTCGTGCCGACCTGATCCCGCTTCCAGAATGAAAGGATGGCGACCTGGCCTCCAGTTCCGCCGGGAGAATATCTTCACACACGACCCCGGGAAAAGTCTTCAGCAGATAAACTTCATTACATCAGCCAGTTTGGGAGAACATCTTCACACACGACCCTGGAAAGTCTTCAGCAGATAAAACTTCATTACATCAGCCGCCGTGGCGAAGTGGTTTTGCGTCGCGCGCCGACTCCCGGCTGTCGTGGGTTCGATTCCCATCAGAGCTATGTGGGATTTTTCTGCCCTGACCGGCTGCTACCCAGAGCTGAGTTGCTACGGGCTCAGCTGGGAAGACTGGGACCACACAGTCGGGTTTCATCCACTTAATGGATGCGTCTCTGAGAGTGTTGCTCAAATTTCTGACCAACACTGCAGGGGTCTGTATCTCTCAAGCCTGTATGCATTTTGAACCTAAGCGTAGTGTACAGCTCTGTCGGGCAGTTTCTGACCGGAATGGAAATCCGTAGCATCATCTTCATCATCCTCTTCTCACAGATCAGCATTTGAAAAAGTTCATTACGGCCACTGACGACTTAGTCTGAGCGGTTGACGGAAAAGAATGCAAATAATGGATATATAATGCTCTGTGACATGGCAACCAGATCACGACATTGGAATTGAACACAGTATTTTGTTGTCACTAGGGGGACGGGTGGGTATGGTTACACAGGCTATGAACATTCAGTGGTTACACAGGCTATGAACATTCAATGGTTACACAGGCTATGAACATTCAATGGTTACACAGGCTATGAACATTCAATGGTTACACAAGCTATGAACATCCAATGGTTACACAGGCTACAAACATCCAGTGGTTACACAGGCTATGAACATTCAATGGTTACACAGGCTATAAATATTCAATGGTTACACAGGCTATGAAACACTGATGTTCAGAATGTTTGTGGCACCCAGGGTGGTCACTTTGGACTTCCATCCTGGTGTGTCGTTTCAGCCAGAATCAATGTCGTCTGCCGCACCGCTAACGCGTTCCTTTTAAAACAGCAAACAAACCGAAAAGTGCATACATAAATAAACCATCCCTTTGGGGCGAAGCCTGGAGGTCTGCTGCATATTGTGGTAAGGTCTAGGTCCTCTCTGTCTTCCGCCAACAGCCAGAATCTCTTTCCGCAGGTGCAGACAGAATCTCTTTCCCCAGGAACAGCCATAATCTCTTTTCCCGCCAACAGCCAGAAATCTGTTCCCCCAGGAACAGTCAGACTCTCTTTTCCATGAATCTCTTTTCCTGCCAACACTCAGAATCTCTCTCCACAGGAACAGCCAGAATCTCTCTCCACAGGAACAGCCAGAATCTCTCTCCACAGGAACAGCCAGAATCTCTCTCCACAGGAACAGTTAGAAATCTTTTTTTTTCAATGAATATCTGTCTCCAGCAACAGCCAGAATCTCTTTCGCCAGCAACAACCAGAATCTCTTTCGCCCAGCAACAGCCAGAATCTCTCCCCCACAGGAACAGTCAGAACCCTTTTTCCATGAATCCCTGTCCCCAGCAACAACCAGAATCTCTGTCCCCAGCAACAACCAGAATCTCTTTCGCCAGCAACAACCAGAATCTCTTTCGCCAGCAACAGCCAGAATCTCTCCCCACAGGAACAGTCAGAAACCCTTTTTCCATGAATCCCTGTCCCCAGCAACAACCAGAATCTCTTTCGCCAGCAACAACTAGAATCTCTTTCGCCAGCAACAACCAGAATATCTTTCGCCAGCAACAGCCAGAATATCTTTCGCCAGCAAGAGCCAGAAATCTCTTTCGCCAGCAACAGCCAGAATCTCTTTCGCCAGCAACAGCCAGAATCTCTTTCGCCAGCAACAGCCAGAATCTCTGTCCCCAGCAACAGCCAGAATCTTCTTTTCCCGCTAACAGCCAGAATGTCTTTCCCTGGAACAGCCAGAATCTCTCTCTCATGGAAAAGCCAGAATCGTTTTTTTCCGGCCCGGGATCAACCAGAGTCTCTTTTCCAATCAAATCCGGTCGATTTTCCCGGTACGACTGGGGAAGGAATGCTTGTGTTTGCGTTTTTTTAAGTCCTGAATGGGTGTACATTTCACGCTTTTTCGTCGCGTTTACATTAATTCTTTTGTGTTAAAAAAAAAAAAAGGACGTGACAATCGGTTCAAAACCCGTGCCTGCTTGGTTTAAGGTCCCGTTGGTTCAGTTAAAGACTGTGTCTCCTTTAGAGACGCTGGTTCCCGTTGGCAACATCAGAGGCGTCCTGCCGTCTGACGCTGAGCTGCAGTCTGTCCCTGCAGGCTGCAAGTTTCTTGTTGTCTGGAATTAGTCACTGCAGTGTTGATGCTGTTACTGCTGGTTTCCTCTGTGTGTGCCGATCCTTTCACAATTCCCATTGTGCTGCCTGTCAGTGGTGTGGACTGGAATCGTGAATTGGCGAGAATACCCATGAGAGAGAGAGAGAGAGAGAGAGAGGAGAGAGAGAGAGAGAGAGAGAGAGAGAGAGAGAGAGAGAGAGAGAGAGATCCTTTCGAGGACCACAGGGGGGGGGGAATCCCCCTTCCCCCCCCCCCCTCTTCTTCCCATCCCATCCTTTCATTATTTCCTACCAATTGTTCCACGACCCACCACCACCACTCCCCCTTCTTCCCCCCCCCCCTCTTCCCCCCCCTCCCCCTCCCCCCCCCCTCTCTCTCTCTCTCTCTCTCTCTCTTGCATTGAGTTTGTGTGTTTTGCTTTGTACGTGAATGACATGTAAGATGTCTAGAGGAGGAGGTGAATGTATGCTCAACACTGAACTTTTTTTTTCCTTGACTCTTGTTTTCTAACTGGTCACATTCTCCTGATGAAGCCTGTGGGCGGGGCACAAAAAAAAAAGCTCGAGTTTTAATGTTTGATTTTAGCCTTGTGTGGAGAAAATGCAGAACTTGTTTTTTACCTTGTATATTTTTAGTCTGCCTGCTCTCATGGTTCGGTTGTGGTGCGGTGCGGGCAACGGAAAATTCTACTTGTGAAAAAAAAAAAAAGTGTATATGTGTCCCTGTTTCCTGATCTCGTTCCGTTCTACCCATCACTTTATTTCCAAAGTTTGTTTTTTTTTTTTTTTCTCTGTGCGTGTGTTTGGATACTATTGTTCCTGTTATTTGTGTTGTAATTTTAGCATCCGTTGAACTATCATTCCGTTCAGTCACTGTTTCAATGGCTTCTTTACGGTTGTTGGTCTTTTTTCCCTTTGTGAGCAAGATGTTAAATAGCCAGTTCCTGTGCTAACTCTTTTCGCTCATTAAAAAAATGTTCGTTCGTTGTATATCAGTCAGTCTGTCTGTTTGCCTCTGTCTCTGTCTGTCTTTGTCTCTTTCTCTCTCTCTCTCTCTCTCTCTCTCTCTCTCTCTCTCTCTCTCTCTCTCTGTCTCTCTCTCTCTCTCTCTGTCTCTCTCTCTCTGTCTCTCTCTCTCTCTCTCTCTCTCTCACACACACACACACACACACACACACACACACACACACATACACACACACACACACACACACACACACACACACACACACACACAAATGAATGGGCTGATCGTCAAGCTCGGGCAGGTGCAAAAAATCTTTTAAATCCAAGGATATTCCCATTCTTTTAAGTTTACAAGAAGGTTACTCTCTATTACAAAAAGATTCTTTTGAAAATTTTGAAAAGATATATAAAGACTACATGCTCCCCAAAGTACATAAGCCTAATTCTTCAATAAAGTGTTGTTTAAACGCTCGATCACAAAATATTAAAAAGAATTCATTAATAAATTATACATTTTTTTTAAGTCAAAAGCACCGCAAAAAATCATGTTTCACGGTTTTACAGACTTAGGTTAAACGCTTTTAAAAATCAAGTTCATAACAAACATGCAATGTGTGTGCGGGGCTGTTGATAGTAGTACAACGACACATATTTTGTATTTTTGTCCTTGTTTTGAATCAGTTCTATCAAAATTCAGAAAATATGATTCTAAATGCATTTTTCCCAAGAACCTGTATTTCTTTTGAACTTTGTTCAGAACATAATGATAAGTCCAGTCAGCTTGTTTTTATGATTTCTGCATATTTTAGACTGTGTTTCGACTATTGCAGTTTGATTTTGTGTGTGTGTGTGTGTGTGTGTGTGTGTGTGTGTGTGTGTGTGTGTGTGTGTGTGTGTGTGTGTGTGTGTGTGTGAGAGAGAGTTTGTGTGCGTTTGTGTGTGTGTGTGTGTGTGTGTGTGTGTGTGTGTGTATGTGTGTGTGTGTGGTGTGTGTGTGTGTGTGTGTGTGTGTGTGTGTGTGTGTGCGAAAGATAAGCCAGAATCTCAGATATTTGTGAAGTGGAAGAAGTTCCATTGTGTGGTTGAAAATTTTCCACCTCAGTCTGTAACACTGTCATCCGCTATAAAGCCTGTAAAACCGTCATCCGTTATGGAGCCTGTGACACCGTCATCCGTTATGGAGTCTGTAACACCGTCATCCGTTATGGAACCTGTAACACCGTCATCGCTATGAAGTCTGTAACACCGTCATCTGTTATGGAACCTGTGACAGTGTCATCCGTTATGGAACCTGTAACACCGTCATTTCATCCGTTATGGGAGTCTGTAACACTGTCATCCGTCATGAAGCCTGTAACACCGTCACTTGTTATGAAGCCTGTAACACTGTCATCCGTCATGGAGCCTGTAACACTGTCATCCGTCATGGAGCCCGTAACACTGTCATTCGTTATGGAGCCTGTAACACTGTCATCCGTTATGGAGTCAGTAACACTGTCACCCCTTATGGAGCCCGTAACACTGTCATCCGTTATGGAGTCAGTAACACCGTCATCCGTTATGGAATCAGTAACACTGTCACCCTTTATGGAGCCTGTAACACTGTCATCCGTTACGGAGTCAGTAACACTGTCACCCCTTATGGAGCCTTAACACTGTCATCTGTTATGGAGTCAGTAACACCGTCATCCGTCATGGAGCCTGTAACACTGTCATTCGTCATGGAGCCTGTAACACTGTCATCCATTATGGAGAGTACCCGGTTAGGACCAGACTGTTCCACAGCCACAGGACTCCCAAGGCTCTGCAAGCACTGTGCTGCTGAGCTGTGTGTCAGGCTGTCCCACAGCCACAGGACTCCCAAGGCTCTACAAGCACGGTGCTGCTGAGCTGTGTGTCAGGCTGTCCCACAGCCACATGGCTCCCAAGGCTCTACAAGCACTGTGCTGCTGAGCTGTGTGTCAGGCTGTCCCACAGCCACATGGCTCCCAAGGCTCTACAAGCACGGTGCTGCTGAGCTCTGCGTCAGGCTGTCCCACAGCCACAGGACTCCCAAGGCTCTACAAGCACGGTGCTGCTGAGCTGTGTGTCAGGCTGTCCCACAGCCACAGGACTCCCAAGGCTCTACAAGCACGGTGCTGCTGAGCTCTGCGTCAGGCTGTCCCACAGCCACAGGACTCCCAAGGCTCTACAAGCACGGTGCTGCTGAGCTGTGTGTCAGGCTGTCCCACAGCCACATGGCTCCCAAGGCTCTGCAAGCACTGTGCTGCTGAGCTGTGTGTCAGGCTGTTCCACAGCCACAGGACTTCCAAGGCTCTGCAAGCACTGTGCTGCTGAGCTGTGTGTCAGGCTGTCCCACAGCCACATGGCTCCCTATGCACTGGGTGCACTGCGTAGGCTGCAGGACTCTGTGTTTGTTTGTTATGTTGTTGCTGTTGTTCTTTATTCTTTCTTTTTTCGTTTTCTTTTTGATTTCTTGCTATTGTTGTGATTTTGGTGTTGATTGTTTTGTTGTTTCATATTCTCGTTAAGTCTGGTATCTGTCCTTGAAAGCGAGGGTAGCAAAATCACTGTGTGGTCGCAAGCGAACATGAGTCGACGTGGCGTTGACATTCAAACTCATATCAAACAGGAGGAGAGAGAGAGAGAGGGCCGGGACATTCAAAACTCATATCCAACAGGAGGAGAGAGAGGAGCGGGAGAGAGAGAGAGAGATGGAGAGAGAGAGAGAGAGAGAGAGAGAGAGAGGAGTCCCCTCCCTCTCTTCCATGCAGTGTTCTTTTCAGACGAAGGCTAAGCCCTACTCGTGTACAGTCAGGGTATCCCAGTTCCTCTTTCGGTCGTACGGTTGAAAACTGAAACACGTTTTTTAAACCTCTTGAATCTGGTCAATAAGCGCTATCTCTCTGACCACGCTAATCCGCATCCCCATCCCCCCCCCCCCCCCCCCCCCCCCCCCCTCCCCCAGCAACCTGCCCATCCCTCTCCTAGCCCACCACCTTCACTACCACCCCAACACTCCTCTCCTCTGTTTCCACACCGCCTGCCCCCTCCCCACCTCTCTCTCTCTCTCTCTCTCTCTCTCTTTACGCCCTATTATTCCCCCTCCCCCTCCTTCTCCCTGTCACCTCACCTCCATTTCCCCCGACTTCCTTCTTAATGTGCACAGTCATGGTCAGCCCATTTGGGTTTGATCTGGATTGAATCCGGATCCTGAGAAGCTGTTATCTCCTCGCCTCAACAAAAGAAAGAACAAAGGAAAAAAAAAAGACAAAGAGGAAGAAAGAAAGAAAGAAAGAAAGAAAAGAGAAACAGACACACAGAAAGACAGACAGACAGACAGACAAACAGAAAGAAAGAAAGGAAGAAAGAAAGACAGACAGACAAAAAGACAGACAGAAAGACAAAAATCAGAAAAGAATAAAGACAGAGAGACAGACATTAAAACAGAAAAGAAAGAAAAGAAAGAAAGAAAGAAAGACAGGAAAAAGACAGACAGAAAGACGGAGGATGATGAAGTTGTGCACGAGAGAGAGAGAGAGAGAGAGAGAGATGATGATGATGATGTCACAGATAATGTCACCAATGGACGTCATTTTTTTCTATTGCGTCACTTGTTGTCATGCGGCCTGAAGAAGAGCAGTGGCTCGAAAGCTTGCGCGAAGAAAAGACGGTGTTTTGTGTTTTGATTGAATTTAAAGAAATAAGGAGGTCGGGGTTCGAATCCCATCAGAGTCATGTGGGTTTTTCTGCCCCGACGGCTCCTACCCAGAGTTGAGTTTGCTGCGGACTCAGTTGGGAAGACTGGGACCACACAGTCGAGTTTCATCCACTTAATGGATGCGTTTCTGAGAGTGTTCTCAAATTTTCCTGACCAACACTGCAGGTGCCTGTATCTCTCGGGCCTGGTTGACGCCGGGATATATTATGAAAGGAAGCGTAGAGTACAGCCCTGTCATGTAGTCTCAGACCGAAATGGAAATCCGTAGCATCATCTTAATCATCTCATTCTCATCGATCAGCATAAAAAAAAAAATGTCTCAAGTTCTGTGGCCCTTCATGCCCTGCTCTCATGGTGACCTCAATTTCGATGTCCTCTCCACGTCTGTGGCCTTGGTTGGTTCCGTCGGGGTCACCGGTATCGGTGAGTCCATGGGGGCTGTCGTTGGACGGACGTGGTGGCACTTGACATTGACTGCTCCCTGTGGATTGCCGGTGCCGTGGCTGCGGCACGCCTGCTGTTTGGTGCAAGGAAAGATTGGTATTCTCTTTGCTTTGAAGAGAAAATATTGTAGGAATAGTTTCTGTGTTGCTCTCTCTTGTTTGGTGTTGTCTTGTGTTATCTGATATTTTTGCACAACAGTACAGCTTCTCTCTCTCTCTCTCTCTCTCTCTCTCTCTCTCTCTCTCTCTTAATTGTGAAAGGGTTTTCCGTTCCCTTTCCTTTTGTGTGTGTGTGTGTGTGTGTGTGTGTGTGTGTTCTATTAAAGCCACTGTCCGTTCAATCCAGTGCATACTGTACAGAGCCAAAGTGACCACAAAGGGTCACTTCCTGATGGTCACTCTTTTATAATTTTTTGTTTTTTTGTTTGTTTCAGTCATGAATACACAGCTCATTAAAACAGGTGTTCTATTTAATACAAAAACATAAGAATTGCTTTAAACTCTTTGTTCCGTAAAATCTGAGACCAGATAACAAAATTTTTTACCTCTGTCAGGAGTTTTGTTTTAAAACATCACATCAGATGGGACATCTTTTGAAGAAAGTTTTCATGGAGTTTGCCCATGAAGTGGTTATGTATGAAAATAAGCGCGAACACTCGGTACGAACATGTTTTCAGTGAGTGATACGTCACATGGAATGCGAATGCGCATGGATCTTCTTGGCCTTCTGAAAGAGACGGGTGGGTGCCATAGGAGTGGCCTGTGTGCAATAGACTCCCGGCCACAAGTGACACGTAGGTTGTGGACGGATTAGAAACAGTTCATGATCCATGTATGTTTCTGTCCTTTTGCCTAGAGGTCTCTGACATGGCTGATCTTCAGATTTCAGATCAGTGTCAGGGATAGCGAATCTGCTCAACTCTTTATTTTGTGGCGTACTTGACTAGCTGATCAACCACCTCTGTGTGTTTGTAACCATGAGGTTTCAGAGAGCTGTACAGTATAAGGAATGCCCGCGCTAACAATCAAGAACAGCTCTCCCACATTGCCTGTCCAAGCTGTCACCGCACAATCCGTGCACACGTCGGCGTGATTAGCCACCTGCGTACCTCGTCTCACCTCCTTCAACCCCTAGATAGCTGAAGTGGTCCTCTTTGATTCGGCGGAAGAAGAAGAAGAAGAAGCAACAACAACAACAACAGTTCAAATAATTTTAGTAATTGAGGGTGCTCGAGCTTACGGCCAACACTGGCCTCCAAAGCGGAAAGGGATTTCGAGAAAATGAGGGGAGTCTATGTTTTGATTGAGAAACCATCTGAAAGTGTCATGACCAACAACTCTGAGCACATGGGGTGTAGATGGAGCTGTCTGAGGGAATGTGTTTAGAACCTCTCTGTGAGGGGGCCGTTGAACAGCAGGCAGCAGAAGCAACTCGCTGGTCACTTTTGGGCCATCAGCAAGTGTTCTATGACAGGCTGGAAATGTAGAACAAGGTTCGATTAAATAAATCCCGTGCGTCAGAGAACTGGTGGGAGTCATTGCAATATGAGGCTACATCAATCGATCTCCAAGGTGTGTTTCGTCAGGAAATTGAACGAATCACACATGTCTGCGCTTTTCAGAGGGGGGAAGACTTCAATGGGTGTCGGGTTGTCTTCACATTTCTTGAGGAATGTTGGGACAAAAACCCACGCATGCGCAGGTTTAGGGGTTCAGAGAAGAAGTTCAAACAATAGTTCCAAGAACATTTCAGCTGATGGTCGGAGAAGGATGGCTCCCCTGTCTCTGCATAGACTGTCGACAGAGGTGGTATGGGACATTCAGAGAGAGGGGATGCTCTTGATGTTGTATGTGATCCAGAAGCGTGAGGTAGCGAAGGCCTGTGGAACTATAGACAACACTGACATAGGTCAGTTAGTAGCGGATCAGAACACCGT
>JADBJO010009128.1:72500-75000 GCA_016801955.1 Conus betulinus
TGATAAAAACTGCATCTATCGCTATCCCTCAAGCCCATTCTGTTTAGTATGATGTTGGATACAAGAATTCTATAACAAATTTTCAGTTGGAACCACCTGAATTTTATTTCCTTTATTTTTCTTGCAATTTTCAATACGGTTTCCCAATCTACTGCGGTATGTAGCTTGAGTTCCCAATTCACAAAAGGCTTGATATCAAGTACATATAATTTATCGAGAAGTATATTATAGTAAATCTTAGCTCCTTTATTGACACTTGTTATGATTTTCAATAACTTGCAATTTTCATTCTTATGATTATTTTCAAATTTTATATTTCTTTTCCTTGCATATTCTTTTACTGCACGAACACATCCAAAATAGTGTAGAGGATTTAAATGACTTCCCACCTTTGTTGTCATAGCTTCATAACTTAAAAAATTGCCATTTTCGTCAATCATATCTCCGACGTAGAATATACCTTTCTCTGCCCATAGTTGTAGAAAAAATGGGAATGGTTAACTTTGAATTTATCATTATAAAAAAACAGGTTCTGAAATAATTTCTTCGTTGTTATCTAAATCTACATGAATGCTCAGACTGTCATATGACTTAAATACGTCTTTCCAAAACTTGTTGCATTTACTGTACAAAAATCTCTTTGATCCAAAATATTTTATATTGTTAACTTCTGGACACTGAGTTACTAAAATGGTCTTCCACTTTGAATCATTATTTATTAATTTTCTTATCCAGGACAATTTCAGTGCTTGCATGAAAGCATAGATATTTGGTAATCCTATGCCCCCATTTTCAATATCATGTACTGCATATTTTCGTTTAATTTTGTCAGGCTTTCCATCCCAGACAAAATCAAAACACATGCTTTGTAATTGTTTTATAACATCATCAGGAGGGTTTGGAAGCAACAACCACAGGTATACAAGTTTTGACAAAATAAGAGATTTTAGGACTGCAACCTTACCTAATGGTGTGCACGTCCGTTTTGGACCAAGTTTTGAAACAAACTTTTCACTTCGAAAAACTTATCTGATATATTAAGCTCTATTAATTTTGAAAGGTCATTTGTGAACCATATTCCAAGAATTTTGAATTTTCTTGGATTCCACATCATGTGTTTTTTTAACTAGGTACACTATTTTCGAGAGTCCTTCTTTTGTCCTAACCATACATTGCAAGTTTTTTCAAAATTTAATTTTAACCCTGAAATATTTTCAAATTCTGATAATGAATCAAAAAGTTTTTCATAAGATTTTTTATCTCCTTGTAGAGTGAAAAACGTATCGTCTGCAAACTGGTTTACCTTGAACTCTGTTTCTGATATTTTTATTCCCTTAATTTCCTCATCGTTCCTGATTTTGCATGCTAATAACTCTACACATAACACAAATAGATATGGTGATAGAGGATCCCCTTGACGGCACCCTCTTTTTACCGGGAAGTTTCGGACATTTTGCCGTTAACAATTACGTGTGTGTTTTAATGTTGTTATAAAAAGTACAAATCCATTTTACAAATATCTTCACCAAAAACCAAAGCATTTGACGACTTTTACCAAGTAATTCCAGTTAACTGAATCAAAAGCCTTTTCAAAGTCTATGGAAACTAGTAGTCCTGGTAAATTTTTGTGATCCAAATAGTATATCATATCATACAATGTTCTCAAGCTATCCCCAATATACCTCCCGATATGAATCCCGTCTGATCTTCATGTATCAATTTTGGCAAGACTGTGTTGATTCTGTTAGCTATGCATGTTGATCCTATTTTGTAGGTTACATTTAGCAATGAAATTGGCCTCCAATTATTGATGAATTCCCTAGATTTGTCTCCTTGGGTAAACATAATATTATACCCCTTCCCTTTGTGTTACTGACATTTCTCCTTTACAAAAACTCTCATTTAAAGAACGAGTAATAAAATCCCCTAGTTGTTGTCTCCAGAAAAAATTTGAAAAAGTTCACCGTAAATCCATCTGTGCCGGGACTTTTATCATTCATGCATCTGTTCTTAATGCTTCTGTTGCTTCTTCTTTTGTTATAAATCCCTCTAAGTTGTCAGATTCAGATTTGTTTAATGTTGGTATTGTTTCTTTAAACTTATCCATACTGATCTTGTGATTCACGTTCTTTATAAAGTTCTTGAAAAAAAGTTTTACTTTCTTCTAACATTTCATTGGTCTCTGATAAAACGTGGCCGTCGTCCTTCACAAGTTTTAGCATCTGCTTACTCACATAATGTCTGTTTTCAAGAGAACAGAAATACTGATTTATTTCTCCCCTTGCGATGCCCGCCTTACTTTTGATCTCAACAGAATTCCTTCCATTTTAGACTTCCTAATTTCTGTCCACTGGGTTTTCTTTTCAGTTAAGGGCGTTCTGTCTGCTTCGTTCAGATGCAGATTGTTCTCAAGGGACTGTATTTCGTATTCTAAAGTTTTGTTCAGCCTTTTTCAGGTCTTTATTCTTACTTATACTATATGTAATTGTTTTGGCCCTAA
>JADBJO010009129.1:5000-20000 GCA_016801955.1 Conus betulinus
CCCCCCCCCCCCCCCCCCCCCCCCCCCCCCCCCCCCAACTACACACACACACACACTATCAGATTGTCCGTCTTCTGTATTAGTCTGTTTTTATCCAAGTCGAAAAGGCTGTGTCAGACCTGAGTCAAAGTTATTTTGAGTTAGGTTTTCTTATGGGGGAACAAGAGTTAGCCTACTTGTTTATTTTTTTTGTTCCCTGCCTCATTTCTTGTTCAATTTAGTGCTCTGATTTTTTTTTTTTTTTTTTTTTAACCTTTTTCTGACGTATTTGCGTTGACAGACTGTCACTGACTCACAAATGCAGACCAACATTTTGTGACGTGTGGTTGCAGCTTAAAAGTTAATATGGATAAAAGCAACTTAGTGACATGTAGAAAAGATGAGTATATGTAGCTGCTGACAGAAAAGGTGGACCTGTCACGGCATCGTTATGCGTGTTGTGCATTTTTTCAAATACTTGGGTATTTATTTTTCAGAAAGTGAAGTTTTGGTGCTGCATGTTATGATTTCAGTAGCAGAGTGTGTGTGGGTGTTTTAGTGTTTGGGCATTGGTGCGGGTGTGATTTGTGTTTTTATGTTTTATTTTTATAATCTATATAATGTCTTATGGATTTAATGTTTATTCATGTGTGTATGTGCGCGCGCTCGTTTGCGTGTGTGGGAGGGGTGCGTGTGTGGGGAGGGGCGTTTGAGTGTTGATGTATATACAACAAACACATGCACTAACACAGGCTTTTATGTAACGATTCATAATGTCTTTTTGTAAGATCTTATGCACTTACGAAGTGATGTGGAAACAGAAGAAAAATTTCCGATGGTCAATAAAGTTGATTGAATTGAATTGAATTGAGGCATCGGGAAAGAACGAGGTTAGAAAAAAAAAAGAAGCAGGGAAGAGAGACGACAAGTTACAAACATAGAAAGACAATACAAGGAAAAGCTGGACACGTTGTGACGCGCAAAGCAGGACAGCAAAGATTACAGCCAGCTTGTAAAGGACAGGGCGGGGAAGGAGGACAGGACAGGATAGGACATGATAAAGTAGGAAAAGACGGGAGAAATGAAGATTTGGTTAAGATAATCGGGGCAGGGAAGAAAACGATGTGGCAGGAAAGGACAAAGAAAATGAAAGGACAGGACAAATAGGAAAGGGTAGGACTGGATCAGGGCAGTCAAGGATGGAGAGGACAGGTTAGGGAAGGAGGGACATGGCAGGGTAGCAAAAGACACGGCAGAGAAGGAAACGATAGGGAAGAAAAGGAAAGAGGTATGAAGGACAGGGCAGGGAAGACAGAACGCATAATAAGGCTGGGTATGACAGAGCAAATGACATGGCAAACCAGGAAACGTCAAAGTTTAACAGAACAGGGAAGGTTAGGACATGGCAAAAAAAGGAAAGGGTGGGATACGGCGGAGCATGAAAGGGTAGGACATGACATATCATGAAAGGTAGGACATGGCAGATCATGAAATGGTAGGGCATGGCAGATCATGAAAGGGTAGGGCATGGCAGATCATGAAAGGTAGGACATGGCTGATCATGAAATGGTAGGGCATGGCAAATCATGAAAGATAGGACATGGATGAACATGAAATCGTAGGACATGGCAGATCATGAAAGATAGGACATGGCAGATCATGAAAGGGTAGGACATGGCCGATCACGAAAGATAGGACATGGCAGATCATGAAAGGGTAGGACATGGCAGATCATGAAAGGGCAGGGCACGGCAGATCACGAAAGATAGGACATGGCAGATCATGAAAGGGCAGGACATGGCAGATCATGAAAGATAGGACATGGCAGAACACAAAAGGGTTGGACATGGCAGATCATGAAAGATAGGACATGGCAGAACATGAAAGGGTAGGACATGACAGATAATGAAATATAGGACATGGCAGATCATGAAAAATAGAACATCGCAGATCATCACAAATATAGGACATGGCAGATCATGATAAATAGGACATGGCAGATCATGAAAGGGTAGGACATGGCAGAACATGAAAGGTCAGGGCATGGCAGATCATGAAAGATAGAACATGGCAGAACATGAAAGATAGAAACATGGCAGAACATGAAAGGGCAGGACATGGCAGATCATGAAAGATAGAACATGGCAGAACATGAAAGATAGGACATGGCAGATCATGAAAGGGTAGGAAATGACAGATCATGAAAGATAGGACATGGATGAACATGAAAGATAGGACATGGCAGATCATGAAAGATAGGACATGGCAGAACATGAAAGGGTAGGACATGGCAGAACATGAAAGGATAGGACATGACAGATATATGAAAGGGCAGGACATGACAGAACATGAAAGGGTAGGACATGACAGATAATGAAAGATAGGACATGGCAGATCATGAAAGGGTAGGACATGGCAGAACATGAAAGGGTAGGACATGACAGATAATGAAAAGATAGGACATGGCAGAACATGAAAAGGGTAGGACATGACAGATAATGAAAGATAGAACATGGCAGATCATGAAAGGGTAGGACATGGCAGAACATGAAAGGGTAGGACATGGCAGATCATGAAAGGGTAGACATGGCAGATCACGAAAGATAGGACATGGTAGAACATGAAAGGGTAGGACATGGCAGAACATGAAAGGGTAGGACATGACAGATAATGAAAGATAGGACATGGCAGATCATGGCAAATAGGACATGGCAGATCATGAAGGATAGGACATGGGAAAACATGAAAGGGTAGGACATGGCAGAACATGAAAGGGTAGGACATGGCAGAACATGAAAGGGTAGGACATGGCAGAACATGAAAGGGTAGGACATGACAGATAATGAAAGATAGGACATGGCAGATCATGACAAATAGGACATGTCAGATCATGAAGGATAGGACATGGGAAAACATGAAAGGGTAGGACATGGCAGAACATGAAAGGGTAGGACATGGCAGAACATGAAGGGACATGGCAGAAACAAAAAAAGGACATGGCACAACATGAAAGTGCAGGGCAAAGCAGAACATGAATTAGGGGGCAGGGCGTAACGTAAAACATGAAAAGGGTAGGGCGTAGCAAAACACATGAAAGAACAGGGCATGGCAGAACACGAATGGGGCAGGGCATAGCAGAACAACATGAAAGGGGCAGGGCATGGCAGAACATGAATGGGGCAGGGCATGGCAGAACATGAATGGGGCAGGGCATAGCAGAGCATGAATGGGCAGGGCATGGCAGAGCATGAATGGGGCAGGGCATAGCAGAGCATGAATGGGGCAGGGCATGGCAGAACATGAATGGGGCAGGGCATGGCAGAACATGAATGGGGCAGGGCATAGCAGAGCATGAATGGGGCAGGGCATAGCAGAGCATGAATGGGGCAGGGCATAGCAGAGCATGAATGGGGCAGGGCATGGCAGAACATGAATGGGGCAGGGCATAGCAGAGCATGAATGGGGCAGGGCATGGCAGAGCATGAATGGGGCAGGGCATGGCAGAACATGAATGGGGCAGGGCATGGCAGAACATGAATGGGGCAGGGCATGGCAGAGCATGAATGGGGCAGGGCATGGCAGAGCATGAATGGGGCAGGGCATGGCAGAGCATGAATGGGGCAGGGCATGGCAGAGCATGAATGGGGCAGGGCATAGCAGAACATGAAAGGGGCAGAGCACAGCAGAACATGAATGGGGCAGGGCATAGCAGAACACGAAACGGGCAGGGCATAGCACAACATGAAAGGGGTTGGGCATAGCAGAACATGAGACGCAGGACATAGCAGAACATGAATGGGGCAGGACATAACGAACATGAAGGGCTGGGCATAGCAGAACATGAAAGGGGCGGGGCATAGCAGAAAATGAATGGGGCATGGCATGGCAGAAGATGAATGGGACAGGGCATAACAAACATGAAAGGTTAGGGCATAGCAGAACATGAAAGGGACAGGCATGCAGAACACAAAATTGTGCAGGGCATAGCAGAACATGAACGGGGCAAGGCATAACAAGCATGAAAGGTTAGGGCATAGCAGAACATGAAGGGACAGGCATGCAGAACACAAATGGGGTAGGGCATAGCAGAACAAGAGAGGTAGGGCATAGCAGAACAAGAATGGGACAGGGCATAACGAACATGAAAGGGCTGGGCATAGCAGAACATGAAAAGGGCGGGGCATAGCAGAACAGGAATGGGGTGGGGCATAGCAGAAACACGAATGGGGTGGGGCATAGAAGAACATGAAAGTGGTAGGGCATAGCAGAACATGAATGGGGCAGGGCGTAGCAGAACATGAAAGTGGTAGGGCATGGCAGAACACGAATGGGGGCAGGGCATTGCAGAACATGAAAGGGGGCATGGAAGAACATGAAAGGGCAGGGCAAAGCAGAACATGAATGGGGCAGGGTATAGCAGAACATGAATGGGACAGGGCATGGAAGAACATGAAAGGGCAGGGCATAGCAGAACATGAAAGGGCAGGGCATGGAAGAACATGAAAGGGCAGGGCATAGCAGAACATGAAAGGGCAGGGCATGGCAGAGCATGAAAGGGCAGGGCATAGCAGAACATGAAAGGGCAGGGATAGCAGAACATGAAAGGGCAGGGCAGGGCAGAACATGAAAGGGCAGGGCATGGAAGAACATGAAAGGGCAGGGCAGGGCAGAACATGAAAGGGCAGGGCAGGGAGAACATGAAAGGGCAGGGCATAGCAGAACATGAAAGGGCAGGGCATAGCAGAACATTGAAAGTGGTAGGGCATGGAAGAACATGAAAGGGCAGGGCAGGGCAGAACATGAAAGGGCAGGGCAGGGCAGAACATGAAAGGGCAGGGCATAGCAGAACATGAAAGGGCAGGGCATAGCAGAACATGAAAGGGCAGGGGGCATGGAAGAACATAGCATGAAAGGGCAGGGCAGGGCAGAACATGAAAGGGCAGGGCAGGGAAAGAACAGAACATGAAAGGGCAGGGCAGGGCAGAAGAACATGAAGGGCAGGGCATAGCAGAACATGAAAGGGCAGGGCATAGCAGAACATGCAAAGGTAGGGCATAGAAGAACATGAAAAGGGCATGGCAGGGCAGGGCAGGGCAGAACATGAAAAGGGCAGGGCAGGGCAGAACATGAAAGGGCAGGGGCAGGGCAGAACATGAAAGGGCAGCAGGGCAGGGCAGAACATGAAAGGGCAGGGCATAGCAGAACATGAAAGGGCAGGGCATAGCAGCAGAACATGAAAGTGGCAGGGCATGGAAGAACATGAAAAGGGCAGGGCATAGCAGAACATGAAAGGGCAGGGCATAGCAGAACATGAAAGTGGTAGGGCATGGAAGAACATGAAAGGGCAGGGCAGGGCAGAACATGAAAGGGCAGGGCATAGCAGAACATGAAAGTGGTAGGGCATGGAAGAACATGAAAGGGCAGGGCAGGGCAGGGCAGAACATGAAAGGGCAGGGCATAGCAGAACATGAAAGTGGTAGGGCATGGAAGAACATGAATGGGGCAGGGCATAGCAGAACATGAAAGGGCAGGGCATAGCAGAACATGAAAGGGCAGGGCATAGCAGAACATGAAAGGGCAGGGATAGCAGAACAGGACAAGACGAGAACTGTCAGCGTAAGACGAGACATGCTAGAGCGGAATGAAACAGGACAGTGTCGTAAAAGGGGTATTTAATACAGGACGGAGAGAGACAAGAAGACGGGACCGGCGGTACAGGAAAGGACTAATCAAGACAAGATAGGATGACAACACAGGATAAGACAGAGAAAGACAAATGTGTTCACCAGTTTAAACATTACACCTTTTTATTATTATTTTTTTTTTTTATGAAGCTGCATTTCATCACTGACTTTTTTTTTCAAGTTTAAATTTTGTTAGAAAACTGATGGTGCTGCACAATTGTTCTGAATTATATTGTCTCTTGAAAAAAAACTGTGTGTAACCTATACTGCTGCTGGAATGGGGTACGTACCCAAGGACCTCTTTCCGGAATAACTGTGTGTACTAAACATCTTTCCCAAAGCCCCTATGTGCATTGAAAAATTTGATATACAAATCTATGAGCCAGTTTGACTGTATGTATGCTAACACTGTGCCAGAATGACTGTAGGTAAAGTGACACTGTTCCTAAACGACTGTATGTAACCTAACGCTGTGCCAGAATGACTGTATGCTTGCTACCATTGTGCCAGAATGGCTATATGCTGCTACCATTGTGCCAGAATGGCTGTATGTTTGCTGTGCCAGGATGACTGTAGGTAAAGTGACACTGTTCCTAAATGACTGTGTGTAGCCTAACACTGTGCCAGAATGACTGTATGCTTGCTACCATTGTGCCAGAATGGCTGTATGTTTGCTAGCACTGTGCCAGGATGACTGTACGTAAAGTGACACTGTTCCTAA
Organism: Conus betulinus; assembly: GCA_016801955.1. Taxonomy (NCBI): domain Eukaryota; kingdom Metazoa; phylum Mollusca; class Gastropoda; order Neogastropoda; family Conidae; genus Conus; species Conus betulinus. The sequence goes on from JADBJO010009129.1 coordinate 11,385, forward strand.
ATGACTGTGTGCAACCTAACACTGTGCCTGAATGACTGTAGGTTAAGTGACACTGTTCCTAAATGAATGTATTTAACCTAACACTGTACCAAAACGACTGTGTGTAACTGAACACTGTGCCAGAATGACTGGCTGTACGTAGCCTAACACAGTGACAGAATGACTGCTTGCATCTAAACACAGTGTCAGAATGAATGTGCGTCCTAACAGTGACTGACTGGATGTATCAAACAATTGTGCCAGAATGCCTGTATGTAGCCTAACACTGTGCGAGAATGACTTACTCCAGCCTAACACAGTGAAAGAACGACTGTATATCCTAAACCAGTAGCAACATGGCTATAACCTAACACTGCGCCTGACTGACTGTGTGTTGATGGCGTACATTTTTAACATAAATGTATGCTTTAAATTAATACCTGTTTATGCCAGTGTTTTACTCTTTTATCTTTGTGAATGAAAAGCAGTGAGTGATGTTTGATCCTTGCATTAATAAGATTTTACTGTTTTGTGCAAAAAAACAGTCTATGTGCACACGTGCCACTTTTTTTTCCCCAAAACACTGTAATCAACAGCGCATTGTTTTCGCACGAAATCAAACAGGAAATTATTCCAGAGTGAAAGGGAAATATTTACAGAATTTTTTTTACGCGTAATTGTCCAGTTAAGATATGTGAAAGTAATTTCTCAAAAGGAGATACAGGCCTTTTGCAGAATTAATAAAACAAACTTTATCTTCCATTCTTTTGTCAAAGTGATTACTTGTTATTACATATTTGTTTATCCAGTTTGTCTTGGTTTAAAGCATGCAAGGGGAACAAAATACAGCATAACAAGCATGGACATTTCTGAGGGTCATGGGGAATGTAATAGCGGTCGAAATTCAAAGAAGTAAAATACCGAGGATTGTTCCTTTCACCCTTGGCATATGGACTGTGCGTATCCGCTGGATAGAGACGATGCAAACAGGCTAAGAGGAGAAGAACAGCTCTGGTTGGAAAAGAACTCGCTCGGTATAACATCGGCATCGCAGCCTTGAGTGGGGCCCAGCTTGTGGGACAGGGGGAACTTTGTGAAAGGGGCTCTGGCTAAAACTTTTTTTTTTTTGAGCGGAAGAGGAAGTTAAGAGCGATGAGAAGCTAATTTCGGCTTTGCAGTGAAGACAGCTCTTGTGGGCAAGCTAGCTGGACCTCCATAGGAAATGATCGGCAGGCTGATGACCATGAAACTCCCCCTTTGATTTGGAAAGGAGCACCTGACAATTATCATCGGCTCCAGGCCGACCGTGGCCAACCCAGATGACATGAAGGAGAAATTCTACGAGGATCTTCACTCTATCATTGCTGCTGTTCAAGAAAGCTCGCCATACCTGGTGGTTTCAACGCTAGAGTCAGTTCTGACAGTGACTCCTGTGAAGGCGTCATGGGCAAACACAGAATAGGCCACTGCAACAGTAATAGACTCATGCTACTCCAGACCCTGTGCTGAGCATGCATTGCTGATCACCAGCACAGTCCTCCACCTCACCACACGTAACAAGACATCATGGATGCTTCCCTGCTCCTAACATTGGCATCTCATTGACTACACCATTGTCAGTAAGAGGGATAGACAGGATACAAGAGTCACCAACCCCATGTGCGGGTGCTGAATGCTGAACTGACCACCATCTCATAGTCAGCAAGTTTAAAATCCAGATCCAGCCCAAGAGATGCTCGCAAGGGAAGAAGACTCCAAGATGGCTTAACGTCACCAAGCTGAAAACACCAAAACCTAGCAGTTGTTTGTCGACACTCTGGAAGCGAATGCTTGGAATCCGCCTCTGGACAACCAGAGTGTAAAAAACACCGGTCGACCCTCAGAAAACTGGTATACGACACTGGCACAGAGATCCGGGGACCAGCAACCAAGAAACTCAAGAACTGGTTTGATGAGAACAGCTACTGGATGAGAAACATCTGGTGCATGAAGCGTTCCTCAGTGACACGAAGTCCGCCTCCCAAATAAGACGCGTGCAACAACATATACAGAACAGTTCAAGAGAATCCACGAAAGAAGACACATGGCAGAGAAGCAAAGCTGACGAGATCCAAGGATATGCTGACAGGCATGATGTAAAGAACGTTTATGATGCCTTGAAAGAAAGTTATGGGCCTACATCATCAGGATTATCACTTCTGTTCAGCGCTGATAGAAACACATTGACCACTGACGAGGTACAGATCTTGGAACGCTGGGCAGAACACTTCAACAACGTACTAAACCACCCATCATCTATCAATTACAAAGCCATCGACCGATTCCCTACTGTGCCTACCACAAAGAAATGGATGAACCACCAACCCTCTTGGAGACCCAGAAAGTGGTGTATTTGCTGTCCAGTGGCAAAACTCCTAGCTCAGATTCTATACCAGCTGAAGTCTACAACGATGGTGGCACTGATATGACAGAACATTCCATGCACGCATCAGCTTGATCAGCCACCTGCGTATCCACAAATTATACCCCCCACCCACCCACCCACCCAAAGCGCCAAGATGACTGAAGTGGTTCTCGTCGACTCGACGGACGAACAACACAATTTGTTCCTTTGTGCCATCAATCATGAGTGTTTGTGCATTCATGGTCATTTACACGAGAAGGATGATAGGTAAGCGCACAATCACATGCCTTGCCCTAGTCCCACTATATTCCCATCCCACCCCACCCCAGCTTATCATACACGCGCGCGCGCGCGCGCGCACACACACACACACACACACACACACACACACACACACACACATCATGACCTGTTGGTGACAGTGATTTCAAGGACGGCCCACTCACCTTCAGAGCGAGAGAAGTGGGAGGAGAGTTGCCAGTGTGATGGGAGGTAGTGGAGGCAAGGGGTGGGGTTTGTGAAGGCAGGGGTTCGCCTATCCGTTCCCGTTTATTCAGCTCGCCAAACGGAGCGTGACTTGATGTGGACGACGATTCAAAAGATCGTTCATTGCGTGTAAGGGGGCGGGGAGGGACAAGAAAGCGCTGCAGGTGTCGTAGGTGTAAGAGTGGATATGTAAATATACATGAAGACACAAACACACGCTGTAAATAGTTCATGGATGGAAGGAACATATAAGTCGATGAAAAAACAAATGGTATCACTTGTGAAACGAGTAAGGAAACATGCTGTCAGGAGTGCCGTTGACACATAGATAACAGAGAGAGAGAGAGAGAGAGAGAGAGAGAGAGAGAGAGAGAGAGAGAGAGAGATGGGCGTGTTCACTGAAGTAAGGGAGGCCATGGTAGCAAGACGAATGTGTACCATTGTAAACAATATCAGCTGATCGGTGGGTACATGGATAGTTATATATGGTGCTTTTTGTCCCTGATATGCCAACAGTCGGTGGCATTGCATAAGCGGAAGATTGAAAGCAGTATTTTTTTTTGCAGGCAAGCGTCAACTTCTAAGCAGCCCATACAGGCTGGCGTACCTTGTGTATGACCGTCATCGCGCGCTTAAGACAACTTAACCCTGTGTTCACTGAGGGCAAGATTAATGACTGTACATAATCATATAATCACTCCATGTAACCTGACATGGTGGTATAATGACTGTATGATTCCAAGTACTGTAAGGTTAATAATCACTGTTATGTGCTAACACAGTTTATGATTGTTAAATGCACCTTTTCCCGGTATGTATAATTAACTTTAGTGCCCTGGCACGGAGTGTGTAAGGACCGAATGTAGTCCAACACTGTGTATATATAATGCATCCAGTCACAGTGTTCAAAATTAGTATGTGTCTTTCCTAATACTATACCTACAATGATTATATGTGTCCTCACGCTGTGCCCAAGAACAGCATCGTAACACTGTGTTCATGATGACTACATCTATCTTAATGTGTGTATAAGAGCTGCATGCATCGTGATGCTTTATCTATAATGACTGTGTATCTTCTAATTCTTCATACCAAAACATATCATGGTGTCTTGACAGCTTTTCCATAATAGCTCCAGTACCTCCTTTATAATTATGGCTAACCACACCTAAGGCAGCCCTGTGTTTGCTTGCTGGTTTACATCATCCTGCCCGCTCTATTTGGGATGCTCGAGATCGTTGGGCTTTGGAATTCTTGCCGATTTGTCTCTGCTCCTTCTACAATGCATGCCAGATGTGTGAAAAGGGGTTTATGAATACGTTTCTTTTTTTTTTTTTTTTTTTTTTTTTTGTTCTTCTGAAAAATTGTGTGTGGGTAGTAGATGTGTTGTTGAATAATCTATCAGGTAGCTACGGTCAAGTGTGTTTGCATTATCTCGTAAAGAGGTTAAAAGCAACTATTGTGGTCTACTGTTTATGTTATTTACAGGTGTGAGGCCATATTTCCAGAAAAACTATATATCTATGTCAAAAACGATAAAATGTACTCAAAACTTGCCATATGAGAGATATAATAGACACGTCACACTGATCTTATAATCATCGTAAGTCTTCTCCGAACGCTTTGTGCAGGACAGGATATCCATTATCGGTCAAGCAGAATCCAAGGGTACCTCCCCACCACCCCACCTGTCGGTGAAGAGGAATCGTGGTCCGCCTTCGTACGAGCAGGCTACAGTGGACCAATATCCTAACCGCCAGAACCGAAATCCCCATGCTTCATTCCCACAGGGCCCAATTGCCCGCAGTCCATATCCCCAGGACCCAAACGCCCATGGTTCGCTCAAGCAGGACCCGCATGCCCGTGCTTCCTATCCCGGGGGCCCGAATGCACCTTCCATGTATACCCAAGACCCTAATGTCTTCGGCCTGTCCTGCTTGGATGGTAATGCCCAGGCTGTCAGTGCTCCGTATGCTCCTGCTGCCGAGCCCTTTATGAAAAATCCTCTAAGGCCAACACCTTGTTGCCGTAAGTTAAGTTCACAGCTCCCACTCACCATCCGCAACCCCTCCCCCATTCCCATTCTTTTTTCCTTTGTTCTCTACCTTCCCGATAAAAAAAAAAATACACTTTGCAACCGCCAAGCCCCCAGCTAACTTTACCCTCATCCCATCCCTGTCCTTAGGGCACGTGTGGAGTACAGAGGACACGTACCTATGAGCGCTGGGGATGCATGCCACATCAAAGTTTTTCTCCAACCTGCATCATGATTCTTGTGCTCACAACGTGCCAACGTGCTTTAACTTCCAATGCCCAACTCTGTTCCCCGACCTCTCCTGCTTTTGTCCAGCTAATGAGGTTTTCTTACGCTTCCTAATTGTGTGTGTGTGTGTGTGTGTGTGTGTGTGTGTGGTGTGTGTGTGTGTGTGTGCGAGAGAGAGAGATCCCGATTGCGGTAGTATGTTAGTGCGCGCGCTTCTTTCGTTTAGCGTGTCTTTTCTTTTTTAGGTTGTGGGAGAGAGGGGATGGGGAGAGGGGACGAAAATGAGTTTATTGGGGTCTTTGAATTTTTACTCTTGTCAGTGTCTATTTCAATGGACGATTGCAGCTTTTTTTTTTTCGAGGGGGGGGGGGGGGTGGGGGGGGGGGGGGGGGAGGGAAGGGGAGATGTGGTGGGCTGGGATGAAGTGGGCTTGTTATAAATTTTTTTCTAGGTTTGTGTATGACAAGTGTAATTTGACGTTTGAAGTTGGGAGACGTCAAAACACGTGTGCCATCGTTACGACTCCATCATGGTTGTAAATCTGTGGGGTAGTAAATGCAGGACGGAAGGGGCGGGTTTTTCACTAATCAGAGCCTGGTTTTATTCTCGTTACCACTTTACGTCTCATGCATCCTTCATAGAGCGCTTCTTTCTTGAGGTGCTGTAGTGATCTGTGTTGCTGTTATTGTTGTTTTATTTTCTTTTGTTTAAAGAGATTTCTTCCCAGATTCGTGTCTCTTTTTACTGGCCTTGTTTAATTAGTTGCTTTGTTACATTAGATTCAGCGTCTCTCTCTCTCTCTCTCTCTCTCTCTCTCTCTCTCTCTCTCTCTCTCTCTCTCTGGCTGCCTCTCTCTCTCTCTCTCTCTCTCTCTCTCTCTCTCTCTCTCCTAGGTTTTTTTTTTTTTTTCAAATGTGTAATTTTATTTGATCATGCCCTTTTCCTTCCAATAAATCATTTACTCCAGTATTTGCCTTCTGCAAGTATGTAAGTACGTGATGAAGAGAGCGCGTGCAACGTATACAAGCAGATATGCTAGTGTATGCATGACATGGTTCCATTGTCAACTTGCTGGCCGCCCTTGTTCCAGGATCGGTTTGCCAATAAACCATGTGGCCTGACTTCAAGGATGTCTGTGGTTACGCCGAAAGTCGTTTCACCATATATTATCCGTTGTTTTCGTGTGTGTGTGCGTGCGTCCGTGCGTGCGTGCGTATGCGTGCGCTCGCGTGTGTGTATGTGTATGCGTGCGTGCGTGCATGTGTGTGTGTGTGTGTGTGTGGTGTGTGTGTGTGTGTGTGTGTGTGTGTGTGTGTGTGTGAAAATAAACAACCCGATTTTTTTTTTAATATTTCGTTGACAGAAACATTTCGGAGGATGAAACAGTGCGGTAGTTAGGACGAAGGGGCAGGGAGGGGGGGGGGGGCGCAACCTGTCAACCTCTGCACCAGCACGGTTCTGTTTAAAAAACCATTGACAGTCCTGTCATTCATAGTGCTCTCTCGAATCTGGAATTATCTCTGGAAATTGAGGGATTAAAATCCACAGACTGTAAACCGTGATATTAAACAAAAAATCAGAACTGAAAGCAGAAAGATGGACATAACATACGGAAGGGGGAAAAAAACATTCATCTAACACCCAATATATGCAAACCAGAGAAAAAGCAGTGACACCACTAGCATCTTAAACATAAACAAGTTACACTGTTCAACTGATAGTCCATGCCATTCACAACAAATAACCATCGGTAGACTGAACAATACAAAGATCAGGATCAAAGCACGCCACTAAAATGCGAAAAGACACGAAAAGACGCGAAAAAGACACGAAAAGACGCGAAGAGACACGAAAAGACACGCGAAAAGACACGAAAAGATGCGAAAAGACACGAAAAGATGCGAAAAGACACGAAAAGACAAAAAAAAAAATACACCGAAAAAAGAATGTGAAAAGACATGAAAAGTCCTGGAATATCTAATGTCTTTTCAGATGTCTTTTCGTGTCTTTTCGCGTCTTTTTGTGTCTTTCGCGTCTTTTAAAAAGGGGTCAAGATACCAAAAGCACACAAATGAGCATACCAAATGTTAACAAATGTTAACATACCAAATTTTGTAACTCTAGGCCAAACCATTCTCAAGTTGTGTCCCGTAGAAATGCGTGACCTTTGTTCATGACCTTGACCTTGACCTGCAAAGCCCATATTTTAGCACGACCTGCGCATCACGAACTTGGTCAAGGTCACTGACCAGTGGTAAGTTTGGTCAATTTTCACTGTCACAGTCAACAATGTGGCAGAAGTTCCCGTGAGCAAATTTTTATCCAATTGGTCAGTGGTCAAGGTCACTGACCAGTGGTCAATTTTCACGCTTTCAAAGTCAACAATATAGTAGAAGTTCCCGTGAATATTTATTTTTCATAAAATTGGCCAGTGGTCAAGGCCACTGACCAGTGGTCTGGAAGGGAGAGAGAAAGAGAGCTGTGTAAAACCTAGAAAATTGACCAAAATGGCCACTGATTAGTGACTGACCACTGGTCATCGGCCTTGGCCAAATTTGAAAAAAAAAAATATTCACGTGAACTTCTACCACATTGTTGACTGTGAACGCGTGAAATTTGACCAAAATGACCACTGGTCATGACCTTGATCCAAATGTTCACAGGAACGGCACGTGGTCAGAGCAACACGTGGTCACAACGGCACGTGGTCACAACGGCACGTGGTCACAACACGTAGCACTTGATTCTTGACCAAGCTGGTGCCTGCAAGCAAACATGATCAGTACCGGTACTTAGAAGTGTAGGTGTGATGTTAGGCCTAAATGCGGCGTTAAAAGCCACTTTTCGTGTCATTTCGTGTCTTTTCGCATTTTCACATTCTTTTCGGATGTCTTTTCGCGTTTTCACATTTTTTTCATATGTCTTTTCGTGTCTTTTCTTTTCGTGTCTTTTCGCGTCTTTTTTCGTGTCGCGTCTTTTCGCGAGTCTTTTCGAGTTTTTCGGATGTCTTTTCGCGTTTTCACATATGTCTTTTCGTGTCTTTTCGCGTCTTTTCGTGTCTTTTCGTGTCTTTTTCGAGTTTTAGTGACACCCTTTTTTTTCATATGTCTTTTCGTGTCTTTTCGCGTCTTTCATCGTCATTCTCTCTCTCTCTCTCTCTCTCTCTCTCTCTCTCTCTCTCATACTCTTCATTTACCAAGGCACACAACGAAAACCTGGAAATAGAATGCGAATGCATAGCCGGAGGTATTTTATACACGGCGACAAGATCTCCTACACTTGCGCCATGACGTAGAAGAACACATAAGTCTCTCTCCATCTCTCTTAACATGTGAAAGACATAAAATGTATCCAATGTATGTGTGCGAGTCAGCATACACACACACGCGCGCGCGCGCGCGCATATATATATATATATATATATATATATATATATATATATATTTGTTTAAAATAAGATGGTAAAAGGAAGTTTTAAAATCGA
>JADBJO010009129.1:25000-27500 GCA_016801955.1 Conus betulinus
TTTCTCTTGGTGAACGTGCATGGACCCAATAAAGATGACCCCTTGTTTTACGGCACACTCAACAAAGTCATAAACAGTTATAACAATAACAACATCATTGCTGTAGGCGATTGGAATATCGTGATGGATCCTAACTTAGACTGTTTTAATTACGTACAAGATAACAACCGTAGAGCCACAGAAACACTGATAAATATGACTGAAGAAATAGGACTTGCTGACGTATGGAGAGAAGAGAACCCTGATTGTAAACGGTGTACCTGGCGAAGACCAACACCACTAAAACAAAGCCGATTAGACTATTTTCTGTTATCAGATTATCTTATTTTGCTTTCAAAAATGCTGATATTTTACCGGGTTATGGGTCTGATCGTTCCATAATTACTTTGTGTTTGAAATTCGGGCAAACGTGAAAAGTTTAAAAGTTTCTGGAAATTCAATGTATCTATATTAAAAGATAAACAATATGTTGATGAAATAAACGAACTAATCCTAAATGTAATACGAGAATATGCAGTCGACCTTTCAGCAAAAGAAGACCTGTCAATATATGAATTAGTAAAATTCTGCAAATTTAAGATTCCAGACAAACTTTTAGATTTCCTCTTGATGAAAATTAGAGAAAAATCAATAACTTACTCGATTAGAAAAAAAAAAAAGAAGAAGAAAACAACACAGAAAGAAAACAATCTCTCATAAAAGACATAGAATCGAATCACTAGAAAAGATCGAAAATAAAACAGAAACAGAAATGAAATTACTTCAACAACAAAATCAGGAATTAAGATCACTCAGAGAGAAGAAGATGGAAGGAGTACTCCTAAGGTCCAAGGCAAGATGGGCTGCAGACGGTGAAAAAAAATCTAAGTATTTCTGTAACCTTGAGAAAAAGGAATTGTATTGGTAAACATATCGCAAAACCAGTAACCAAGGACGATGAAGTAATAACCGAACAAAAAGATATCCTGAATGAAGAAGTTTAAATCTTTTATGAAAAACTATATAAGGAAAAAGAAACTCAAGACCGTAATATTGAAGATCTTATGAAAACAATAAGAAAACAACTCCCAAATTATCAGAAAATGAAAAAGAATTACTGGAAGGAGAAATCACATTGAGGAATCAGGCCTAGCCCTAAAAGACATTAAACACGGAAAAAGCCCTGGCATAGATGGATTCGGCGCCGAATTCTTACATTTTTTTTTTTGAAACAATTAGGACCCCATGTGGTAAGATCCCTTAATGAAGCGTACACAGATGGAGAACTTTCTACAACGCAAAAAGAAGGGATAATTATATGTGTCCCGAAAGGCGATAAGCCAAAAGAATTTGTAAAAAAAAAAAATGGCGCCCCATCTCTCCTTTAAATGTAGTGTACAAGATAGGTTCTAAAAGCATTTCCAACAGACTAAAAGACGTCTTGCCTTTACTCATTAGTGAAGATCAAACAGGCTTTATGACCAATCGATACATTGGAGATAATATTAGTCTTATTTACGATTTGATGAACGATTTGATGAACTATCTAAACTTTAAAAATTCTCCCTGGTTTGTTGTTATGTATCGCTTTTGAAAAAGCTGTCGATTCTTTAAATTGAAATTTCATGTTGAAGGTACTAAAAGCGTTTGGTTTCGGTGAAAGTATATGCCAGTGGATAAAAAAAACAACATTTTATAGGAATATTAAATCAACAGTTATTGTAAATGGACAGACTGCGACATGGTTTGAGATAGAACAAGGATGTAGGCAAGGAGATCCCATTTCTCCGTATTTGTTTATACTCAGTGTAGAGGTTTAGCTATAATGATAAAGGAAGAAAAATTGATAACAGGAATAAAGATAGGTGGATGGACCATAAAATAGCTCAGTTTGCTGACGACACTCAGTTATTAATAAATGGTAATAGAGTTTCCTTTGAAAGTTCCATTCATATTCTCGACACATTTGGCAGAGCTTCAGGTTTACATATGAACATTGAGAAAACGCAAGCTGTATGGTTTGGGTGTCAAAAGATATCAAAGACAACATACTGTCCACATTTAGAAATGATATGGAATCCGCCGAAAATAAAATACTCGGAATTTGGTTTACACAAGACTGAAAAGAATGTGAAATGATGAACTATAATGACAAATTTTCTGAAATCAAAATGTTATTCAAAATTTGTACTCAATTGATCAAAGTAGTAAATGAAATCAATATGAAATGAACAAAACAGGAATTGAGTTGGGGGGGGGGGGGGGGGGGGGGGGGGGGGGGAACAAATATTAAAAACAAATCTAAATACTTGCGTAATTCATGACTACATTAAAGATATCAGTTAAACATTTAAACTTTCATCAGTGTGACTTTTGATCAACGTGCCCGTCTCATCTTTATCTCATATCACCCACACGCTCGCGCGCGCGCACTCCTTTTAAAAGTAGCGGAGAGAGGGGGGGGGGGGGGGGGGGGGGAGGTGGTGTTGACAAAAGAGAGCGGAAGAGCCAGAAAGTGAGA
>JADBJO010009129.1:32500-37500 GCA_016801955.1 Conus betulinus
AACAGAAAAGTTTGTGATTCGGTTCGTCGACGGGCTCTGTGGTATAAAATTTTAAAAGAAGGAGTAAATAATGAAATACTCTGCGTTTTCAGTATTGCACAATTATAAAACCGCGTGCGTTTGACGAATAGAGAATTTGTCTCCCCTTCTGATGTCATTGTTTATTAATGATTTACAGCAGTCAGTATCTGACAGACAAAAATTAGTTATGATTAGATTTGGAACTAAATATGAATGGTCAGCCTGACAAAACCTGGCTTACAGAAAGCTTCAGATGCATTACGTGATTCTTGTAGATTATAAAAGCTCGTAGTGAATGACAGAAAAGCTCGTAGAAAAATGACAGGAAAACTAAAATAAAGGTGTTTCATTCATAAAAACAATTTATGTGATGTTTACAAAATATAGGAACAAAACATTTTAAGATTTTTGTGTTCTAAGTAACTTCGTTTTGCGTCGACATGAAACGGATATTTTTTTACCAGCTGCCGTGGCGAAGTGGTTAGCATCGCGGATTCTTGGTTAGGAGGTCGCGGGTTCAATTCCCATCAGAGTCAAGTGGGTTTTTTTTTCTGCTCGACCGGTTCCTCCTCAGAGTTGAGCTTGCTACGGACTCTCGCTTGGGGAGACTGGAACCCACACGGCCGAGTTTTCATCCACTTAATTAATGTTTCATCCACTTAATTAATGCGTCTCTGAGAGTGTGGCTCAAATTCTCTGACCCAATACTGCAGTCTCAGACCGGAATGAAAATCCGTAGTATCATCCTCATTCTCATCGATCAGCATTTAAAAAAAAATTTCTCAAATTCTGTGGCTCCTCATGCCCTACTCTCATGGTGACTGAGTTTCGATGTCCTTTCCACGTCTGTGACCTTGGTTTGGTTCATCGGGGTCACCGGTATCTGCGAGTCCATTAGCTTAGTAGATGGTGTCCTGCGTATGTTGGATCAGGACAGACGACACTGAACACCACCGAAGTGACTCGATAGCAGTGCAGTGTCTCCTCTGGTGGGTTGCCTCTTGACATTGACGGCTCCCTGTGGATTGCCGGGGCAGCGGCGGGACTGACCGGGCTGTGGCTGTGGACAGAGTGTCGGAATGAGTGGCATAGGTGCACTGCCACTCAGGTGACACAGAAGAAGCTGGGACAGAAAAAAAAAGGGGGGGGGGGGGAGAGGGCAGGCTGACCGACCGGCCGACCGACCGTCAAACGCAAAGGTCAAAGGCAGATGTTTGTCACCCATCCCTCCATTCCTAATCCTCTTACACCACACCCGTTCTTAATCACCCACGCTTACCCGCTTCTCTTTGTAAACGATAGAGAAAAAAAAAACTTAGTATGGTATACTGTTTGAGGGTGGGGTGAAACTTTCTGAAGACTGCCGCCGTTGAAAAACTGGGCCTGCACCTAACGCCCCGACTTTCAATGGGGACTTTCTCTTGCCCTAAAGCGTCGTATCTTGTCGCTACACGGGGACAAGGATTAAAATCGTATTGATCAAGCGGTCGTCGTCTTGCTTACGCAACCTGAAGTATCAGAGAAAGCGGATTCATATCGATCGATTCATATCGATCAAGCTGCAGGCTCATTACATCGCCTGTCTGCGTTGCCGCGAGGCAGAGTACCGCCATTGTGCAGGACGGGGGAAATCGTGATGGCATTGCTTAAGTGCTCTAAGCTGATGTATTATGAGTCAGGCTCACACACCAGGTTATCTTTGCACTCGTACACGCAAATGCACACTCATGCACCCACCGAACATTCACCTCTCTCTGGGAATGGGATGCCACATTCGTTACCCTCCTAACACGACTGAGAACAAGAAATACAATTTCTATGCTACTTATAATTTACACATGCAAATCCATTTCCATAAAACGGAATAATCAAAACTTAAAAGATCAATGCTTCCTAATCCCGGGTTTTGATAAAATGGATCTTTTTACCTGGCCAGGTTTACACACACACACACACACACACACACACACACACACAACCACTTTCACACCACACCACAGGTCTTGACACACCATTTCACTTCAAGTTTTCTTCAGCACTGGGTGATGGTGACGACCTTGGTTGACTGGCTCAGGTTTCAGGACTACGTCTTCGTGGTCGTCTCTGGGAACTCAACGTAGAAATCTTCTTTTTTGTCTCTTTCACCCGCCTCTGGGTTTCTAACTCAGTCTTTCTGTTCAGCTTGTCTTTTTTACCCTAAGACCTTGCTGTCACTTCTGTCTCCCAGACCACGTTTCTCTCAAGCCTAATCTGTCCTGCGCACTCTTCTCGCCTCCCCCCCCCCCCCCCCCCCCCTCCCCCCCCCCCCCCTCCCCCCCTCTTCTCCATTCTTCTCTCTCGCGTGGTGTTCTCCTCCGCAATCACGTTGTTCTCCCTCAGTTTATATAGGGATGGACACAAAGGATTTCCCTTTTCACCACCTTGTTCACAAGTACACTGAATTCCCCTTTTGCTACATTCTTCCACACATCAGCATTTACACACATCCCTACCTAATTGCTTAGGAAACAACCACTTTGCACCAAATGGACGTCGAAAATTCTCGCCGACGCCGGGAGCCACTTTAACACAGTAATTATCCTAGAGAAAGCTACGACAACAACGTCCACACGCATTCAACTAGCCTGACAAAGCATCAACACAGTGCCCCACGGCAATACCATCTGAACAAGCCCAAGACTCCTGCTCTTCAAGGTCTGTTTACAAAGCAACTTCGGGAAGGTTCGAACTCAGGAGAGTCCTCATAACCTTAGGTGCCATCTATCACGTGACGGTTTATTACTTGAACACTTCAACCTCCTTGACACAGTGCGACCGTGTGCGCTAGGTGAGGCGCGTACCGCAGAAATCGGCCCATTAACCTATTTCTCTACCACGCAGTGGGATGCGTTCCTTACCTCTAAAGCGCTTTAAGGCCCTTTGTCAAAGAGGTTTCACTCCCTTGACAGCCACAGAAATCAAAAGGGTGCCACTTTGCGTGATGAAAAAACATCTGCAAAGGCAAAAAGGCCGGGAGTGGGATGGGTCATATACCTGAATAGATATGAAAGGGGTCTTCGATGACCCTTGACAATCAAATCATGATGTTTAAAAGAACACACACAAAACAGACACCACACAAATGGAATCTTTTACACACACAAAAAAATAATTGCGACAGTGAGCACAAAAGGCAATGTGTGCTACGAATCATGCTGCCTGACTTCAAAATCCACGTGAAAGAATTGTTTGTTGAATTCAAAATCCACACACATTGTTCACACACACACACACACACACACACACAATTTCTTTGACTCTAAGAAATTCACTATATGTATTACAAAAGATTGAGTGTCGTTGACAATTTTCAGACAAAATCACGAAATATTTGTTGTTCAAACTACGCAGAAAATGACTAATGCTGCATGGGACAATTGGTTTATTTCCCAGTTCTGCAAAGGATTACTATTTGTATAGCAGGATGACACACGTTTGCTGTACAAGTGATTCCAAATGTTCTTCCAAAACATATTCTGTTCCTTGTGATCTTCTCTACATGTTAACATGTGTCATTCCAACATGGATCTGCCCTCGAGTAACAAGTCCTCTCTTCTTCCAAAAAATGCACTTTGTAAAAATGTGAAAATAGCTGTTCAAGATGAGTGTGGAGAAAAAAATAACACCTGGGTTAGAGTGAAGCATTTTTTTTAATGTATTTTTTCAAGCAACATTGTAGGAGCAAGTATGTTTTTCTATCTACTATCAGATATGTTAATTTTCCCGTTAATTATTACCGATGTAGGCCTACAAGGTGAAAGCGAGAAAACAGACGGGATGGAAACTCTCCGTGAGAATCGTACTTGTAAAAATGGTGGCATGGCTACTTTTGGAGACGGATTTGATTTTACATTTTGCAAGTACTCGGATTTTCGAAAGAATTGTACATACGCAAGAAATATGTCCACAATCAATGTTTTCAAACGTTGCATTTTCTTGTCAGCTGGTTAGAATAATCAACTGAAGTTTGCAAACTGTATTTTTTTTTTAGCAAAAATACGTAAAAAGATATAGACTACTGTTTCATTGATTTACTTTTACTCTGACACTTTGTCTGTGATTTCTGTAACTTCTGACAGGTAATTTCATTCCTCCGAGAGATCATTGTAAACATGTCTTTCGTGTGTTGTTAGTGATTCGCATGCTGTTGCTTAAGTGCAACGGAACATTCATCCACTGTGCTCTGTTTACAATCAAAGATGTAACCAACGTTGAAACGTGAGTATGTGGGTGTTTAGATACCGTGTGAGAGACGACTTTGTGTTTAAATGTGTTAGTAGTTGGTATATTTATTCACTATTGTTCGCCTCAACTTTTCTTTCGCAGAAGTATTCCGCGGAGACAAACACAATTTCGGAAAGTATCCTGTAAAAATATTAAGAACAACAATAATAGAATAATGATGACATCCATAACAACAACAACAACACACACAAATAATGATAACACTTTAGACTAGGGAAGAAGTGCAGGAAAATAAAAGAGGAGAGTGGGAGCTGAGTTCTTTACTGTTTTTTTTTTTTTTTTTTTTGTTTTTGACTTTTTTGTTTGAAGTAGAGCAGACAACTCTTGACTTTTTAGTGTTTTCGCGAATAACTTCCCTTATTAAAAACATTTTCATCTCACCTTGTTCATAGCCCGGCTGATTGTAGGTGGGGAGGGGGGAGGGGGGGGGGGGGAGCAGATTGGAGCTGTTACCATACGGGACATCGATTCCGTAGAGAAACGTTAAAACGAGAGGTTCATTCCAAACGTGCTACAACTGCTTAAAACCAGTGCATGATATCAAAAGAAATGATCAGAACTGCAAATGAATCTATGATGTGCTCAACATGGATTTTCAAACAGTGTTTATCATGAGAATTTATCATGCAAATCCAAACGGGGTTCAGAAAATTTCCGTAGATTTAAACTTAAATTCTCTTTATAAGGAAACCAGA